>JAYKAV010002992.1:2839-120502 GCA_035582835.1 Phoebastria nigripes
ACATACTTACAGCTTCAAAAGATAAGTTAACGTGTTCCAGGAATTTCTGCCTTAAACCGTCAGTCAGTTCATTGAAGCGGTATCGCAAGAGATCCATTTCTTGTTGAAGAAACCAACGCCTGAGATCCTCACTGCAAAGAAATGATAAAAAAACCCATAATACGTTTTCTGACTGTGCATCCCCTCTTTCTTTATAAACTAGATGTCAAACCTAGTGACCACAGCATTAAATGTAGTGCTGACTTTGGCATGGGACACAAAAACTGAGGAGCTTGGAAGAGAAGGCAGGAAACCTTCAGGAAGGAGCACTCAATTGGAAAAACTTTTGAAGAGACAATACACAAAGAAGCATGACTGCGGATGTTTTGGAGAAACAGAGGTAGTCAATCTGAACACTAAAAATTGCTCTGTAGGTATCAAAGCTGTTACTCTCTTTTAAATGGTACCATTTCTTACTTGTTTTAGATAAAAATAACCAACTGCAGATAACATTCTCCTTCGGTATTTAAAGGACAGCTTTTTTCTTCAACATGGCACAATATTTCTTCATGGCACAATTAACGTCACAATTAATCTGATGAGGCAAATACATCATGAAGCCTACTTCTTTTAATTCTCACTTTTGGGGTATCTCCAGCTGAAGGAACATGCACGCATCTCAGATACTATAACAACAGTGCTCTATGCTAGGCAACAAATAGCCTGGAAGCAGGCAAAAGGAAAATGTATGACAATGAACTTGGGTGAGGAACAAAAATAGAACATCTAACACTTGACAAAAGAGCAAAAGGGGTTTAGCAACTGCAGGTGAGCAAGTAGGAGAATAAACAACAACACAGGGAGAGGAGTCAGTAAAAAGCATAAAAGAAAAACAACACTGAAGCCAGTCTTTAAGTACTCTAAGTACTCGTATCAGTCTTTGCATACTGGATTGCTAACATCCCAGCACTCAGATTCCCAGGCATCAGCACGTTACTCAAAGCTATAGCAAGTAGGTATCAGAATACTAGTAACAAAAGCCACCCTGTACGTACAAGCACAGAATGCAGATGATACTGTAACTCGCTATTACAGGGCATTCTTTTAAATTGTCCTCCGAGAGCTACGCTGTGGGCTACTGCCATGACAGTTCACAGAAATACTGCAGTCTTACGTGTTGTCCTTACAATATTTAAGCATCTTTTCCCAGAGGGGACCAGTGAATTACAACAGCGTTGTTTGTGTTTTTGTGGACAAAACCTCTGCTTGAAACATGGCTTGGAGAAAAGTAATTATTATTCAAATTATAATTCCTGATGGAAAGGCTCTGTTAAGGTTCTTTGTAAAGTATAACCCTGTGGACAGTTTCAGTGCTTGGGATGTATTAATAGTCTGTGCAACTTAAAATGGAAGTTAATGCCTTTATGACTGATCTTCTGCAGTTCTTCTGTGATCATCTTGGACAGTAACAAAATCCTAGGACAATTTTACTCTTTTCCTAATTCACCAGCTTCACACTGCATTTGCTTTCCTATGCAAAAAAAAAAAAAAAAAAAAAAAAAAAAAAAAAAAAAAAAAGCATACATAGTTACTTTGGAGGCCAGTCAGTCTCTTGTTCTTCCTTTCCTTCAGAAGAGTAGATCAAAGATTGTAACCCCACCTACCCACTTAAGTTACCAAAACAAGAAAATACTACTGTTATCTCTAATACAATACATGCACCTACCTGGATTCTTCCTACAGTTGACAAACTAGCGGATGAGCTGGCTTATGTTACTGTATATGTCCAGCATATACTTTAAAACTGACTTTCCTAGGAACATCATCATTAGGGCATTATTTAAGTTCATTTTTTCCTTATGTCTTCGGAAAATTGCCAAGTTTGACAAAGAACTTATGTCTTTGTTATGTGACACACACACAAAAAAAAACAACCACCAAGCACAAAAGTATGTTTGAAAGTTTCCTGAATAGAAGAGAGAGTTTCACTGTCACAGCGGAGGCAAGATTTATTTCTCCCATCTTAAGTAAGTATTAAGATTATGCTCTTGTGACTTTCAAGATTCTTCATAGCTAATCTGATAAAGTGAAGAGAGATGCAACAGACAGAAGCAGAAATGCATGGTCACGGCCAACATGCAAGTAAAATTCTCTTTAGAGCCGCGTTTGCCATGAAAGTGAATAAAACAAGATTATTCTGTTTCCTGGTCTTGACAGGTATAAGTGGCATTACAAGAGGTGTGAAAGAAGAGTATGGATGAGACTGTTCACTCAAGACTATACATACCATATCTTCACAACATTATATGGGAATAACTTTAAAGTCTTGATTTCAGAAGGCAAAAGGACAGGCAAAAGATGACAATTACATTACAAATTTAACTGACAAGAATGGTGGAGCTGGCCACTTCAGACCATGTAAAAACCAAAACAAAACAATYCAATTTATAAGTGAGGACTGATGCAAACTAGAAAAAAAGGTTGATGTAAACTCGTACCCCTGGGTGGCACTGTTGGCCAACTAGAAACTTAAAAAGGTGCTGTAGCAGGAAAACAAGCCTGTCAACACAACTGCCTGGCAGGCCACAGGGAACTGAATTCAAGCTAGTTTGCAGTTACGTCTATTTAAGTATACTTTTTCAAACACTCATACCTTAATAGTTTTCATCAATTTCATCATTTAACCTAATGATTTGTGCCAAGCTTATTTTTCTGACCTAGTATGATAAAAACTTAGAGAACAGTATATTTTATTTGCCTCCCAATTTTATCTTTTGGGGAACATGCCAGTTTTAGAGCATAGAAATATCTCATCCCTGAAATAGCTGCTTTTCAAGAGAGAATGAAGAATGCCGGGTACAGGGTCACCTTACAGTGCTTAAGATGCTATTTTCCATTCTATGAGTAATCACTAAGTCCACCTTTTCAAAGAAAAAAAAGCTACTTTAAGTGGAAACTGACTATCAAGCTGCTTTATTGAAACACTGCATCAAACTATCCGCATATAAACAGGAACACAAAAATACATTTGCAAGTAGTTTAAAAAGAGTGCCCTGGAGCCCCATCCAAAGCCCTTCCTCCCTAAAAAGGGGTCTTTCCCCCTAGACTACAAAGCTGAACTCTTTCCTGCCAATTCTGTGGCCCAAAATAGCTTGTATTCATTTAGGCACAGTGGTTCACCTTCAACAAGCTGCCCACCTCTGCCCTGCCTACAGTCTACTTCTTAAGATACTGCCTTGAAACACAAGGTTTGAAACATGCCTCCCATTTATTTCCTAAGCAAGCACTGCAGACAAATAAACTCTCATACAAAAGACAAGGACCTTCTTTTAAAAAGATAGCTTGCAGAAAAAAAGAAAGCAGTCCAATTATCTGCATCTGTCATTAATTCCTGGAGATTCCAGAGCCATTATAGAGACACAGGGCGGGGGGGGAAGATATCACATCAGTGACAAAGGCAGATGTTTAGCCAAGTCCCTGCTTGGTTATTTCTGACTGAGGCAGCCTTTCATTCAGCATGCTGGCCACTGTCATTCACATATGCCTTCCTCCCTTCTCAGCAGAGTGGACAAAGCTTAGCGAATTCCACTCCTGAACCAAATAGCTAACCTTCAAGCTTTTACTACATGGCTTGTATTGCCTTCTGTGAATCTGACYCAAACTCATTTTTCCTGAAGCCACAGACCAACCAAAAATAGATGCCTCTTGAATTCCAGATCAGATTCTTGCCACCAGACAATTCTACCTTGCAGAACAGCAGAACTTTCTTCAAATGTGTCACTACCAACACCCTCAAAGTGTCTCGTCTCCCACAGAAAAGCAATGGTCCCATCTAAATAGTAACTAAATGCTTGAAGTTTTACAAGAGAGGATAATGGAAACCAAAGTGACTATTCAAAATGCCACTAGCTGCATAATAAGAAACATCAAGTTTTCAGGGGCTTTTTAGTCCCAGGCTACTTAAGAATACTATCTTTTAGGGGKTTTTGGTAGAAACTTACAATATAGGTAAAGCAAGATATTTTCTTCTAAAAATCAGCAGGACCAGTATGACTAAGGGAGTTTATAAAAATATRCACAACAAACATAAGCAATAGAAAGAAATCAGTATTACATTTGTTATTCATAATCGCAAATAATACATGTAGAATAAAGAAGGGTAGTAGGAATTTCAGTTGTAATTCTGTTATTCAAATTGCTCCCTTCTTTCAGGATTTTAAAGTAAATATCAGAGTTACTGCAGTGAAGGGTGCTATTRACCTTCACATCCACAACCTGTTCCTCATTGTACATGCATCACAGATTCAGCTGGCTCATYGATCACAAACATCAACAAACTGTCTTCAGCACAGCCCAGAAGTCTTTTGAAAGGGCAACATGATGGGATGTGAATAATCCAGAAGATTTCAGAGTCTTTAAAGTCACCCAGGGCCTGTCATGGTGAGGTTTCCTCCATCTGGAGGGTTTTGAGGCCTCTACCACTTCCTATTCCGATCAGATGGTCTGCAGCAGGCACCTACCATGTTGTTAGCCACCTTRGTCTCTTCTCCACCACTTGCCCCAAAACTCTCAACTGTCTCATGACCCATTCCAAGGAAAAGCCCCATCCATTCCAGTTCCATATCTTGGCTTAGAGCACAATGCCTCCTACTGACCTTCCCGGTCTGTTTTTGCCTACAAATCTATATCCACCTATAGCAGCACTTCAGTCATGTCAGCTATCACAGTATCGTAATTCTACCACACTCACCTAATTTAAACAAGCTATATTGCAATTAAAGTGCAATTGAATTAATAATTCAAAACAGTACACACTTCATACTTGCCAGTTTTAATTCTAAAAAAGGACTACAGCGGCAAGGAGTCAGGAGTTCACACTGATGCATAACAAAGCTGCTAACAGACATAAAGCACTGACAACCTCTATAATTTCATCCCAAAACTACAGCTGAARCAAAAGGAATGCACTTGACAGGACCAACTTTGCACTTGAGATTTCACACGACAAAAAAAATTGCAGTGCAACCATTCACAACAATGAATTTGGAAGAAAAGCAGAGTCAGTAGAGGAAACCTCAAACTCAGATGGTATTTTTAGTTTGCCAGCAACAAGGCTCTCTCTTTAGACAATAATATAAAGCTTATTTACATAGTCAGGTCTTCGGTCAGCAATGAACAGTTTAAGCATATGCAGCAGTTAAGTTAATTTAAATTAAATTATCAATCACTGTGAATGCCTGACAAACACTTAATATTGGCGTGCTTTAGTTTCAAAAAAGATGTCAAAAGGAAGAGACTCAAATCAACGTTCTGTGCGTAAACCCCAAAAGTTTATACTTTTTTTTTTTTAATTATTACAAAATCTGGATATTAATTTTGATCCCGAGTATCCCTTTTCATCACAGTTGAAATCAGGCTCCTAGCAAAAAAACCTCTCTGTTTGAGCCTAMCTCTCTATTTAGTAGCCATGCAATTCTAAAATATTTGTAATGTCTATAATAAAGCAATGTAGTATCTGTATACATTTAAAATTAATAGTAAGAGTACAGCATAATCCAAAAAGTACTTACGACTGACAGTAAGCAAGGCGTAGTATGAAATGAGAGATATGGTCTTTTCTTCTTGCCTCATAATCATCCTCAGCCAAAGCCTACAGAACATATTATTATTATTATTATTTCAGAGARATAATCTCTCCCAGATTAAAAATCCACAATTAATTTATAATTGCTGTTCAACAGTGTATTAACACTCATCTTTAAGACAATAAATGCAAGACTATTAAAGAAGGGGGTTGTCCTAAAGAAAGGAACCTCAAAGAAAAACTACATCTCTGACAAAATGACAGAATTTAAGTTTTAGGAATAGTATTTCATCACCTCTACTTTTATTCAGAATTCTTGAATGGTGTAAAGAAAACAAAGTGCAAGAGAGTTCCTTTTTTGATTTTTACTTACTTTGTAGGGCAACTTAAGTTTCCGGAGCTCAGCCTCCAGCTTAGTTTTGTATGAATCACTACTTCTTACGTAGCTCACACCAAGGTTTTCAACTACTTTGAGCACTGSGAAAAAAAAAGTAGTCGTCCATGTTAGAGACAACATATTGAAAAGAAATCTAACTGTATCATGTCTTGGGAAATGCACAAACTGAGGTAAGGCCACAGAAATTGCCTTTAGCGGTATGGGGAGCAAAGGGGTAAGAAATATGGAGGATAAGGTGTGTCCCACAAGTCCTGAACAGCTCGCCCAACTCTGGGATCCATACAGTCGACAAGGAAAGGGAGACCGCTAACTCTGACGGATCAGTCTCAGATCATCGGTTTCCACTGCAATGATGGAAACCTTGGATTCAGTGGTTTTCAGGGGTTCAGGGGAACTCTTGCGCCCAGCCGCAACGATCTGAATCACTGTACTGAGAGACATCAAATATGTCACAACACCTAGAAAGTGAAACATGCTCATAAAAACCACCAGTGTAAACCAAAACTACACGGTCCTGACTGCTATATACTGAACGCTCGTTGCGAAATCAGTCACAGCTCTCTGAAATACCTAAAGCAACACGTTTTCCTTTAAAGGAGGTTCATTTCAGCACGAGCAGGCAGCCAGTTCACATCAATAACAGGCAAAGAGAGCATCTAAGCCCGCCAAAAATACATACAGCCATGACAGGAAGAATCAAAAGCTTCGTGGGGGGGCGGGGGACGGCCGGGGACGCTACTCACGCTTCAGGCGGTCGATGGCAAAGCTCTCAAACTCCACCAGAGAGATGTTTTCCGTGGGGGGCTCCAGGTAGAACTGCAGGCTGTGAGGGTACAGCTCCCGCCGGTCCCCCGCCAGCCGCGCCTGCTTCAGCCTCGCCCGGCCGCTGGAGAACTCCATCTCACCCGCCGGCGGGCCTGGGGGCGACACAGGCGCTCAACCACGAGGGAGGCAGCACCGGGGGGAAAGCGGGGGCAAGGGCGGGGAAGGAGGAGGAAGGCCGCCGCCGGCCCTCGGAGCGGACAGGGCCCGCCCGCCACCGAGCCGCCCCGGGGCTGCCTCCGGCCCCCCCCCGGAGAGACCAAACCCCTGGTTCCCATGGCAACTGCCCCCGCCCGCCGCGATAACGCAGAAGCCCCCACCTGCTGCCGCGCACCGGCCGAGCGCCCGGCTTTCCCGCGCACGGCCAGCCGCGCCCACTTCCGCCACGCCCCTGCCGCTCCGCCGCGCCTCACGCTCAGCCCCGCCTACCCGGGCCACGCCTCCCGCGCGGCAATTGGCTGGCGACAGCGGAGCGTGCGGCGTGCCAGTGCAAGGTGCCCACAGCCAGCATGGCGGCTGCCGCTACGGGCGGGCGGGCGGGGGGCGGGGTCCGGCCGCGGAGGGATCCGTGTGGCGCCTGGCTCATCGTACCCAGATACCTAAACTGATTAAATGGGTCTTTTTGTCTGGTATTTCTGACAGCGCGTGATACACTGTCACTAACTGTCAGTTTGTCATTTTCATGACAAGATGTTTAAAAATATTTGCCACCAAATGAAACAAATACCCTTCCTCTTTTTTTCCCCCTAACCTGTGATTTAATGGGAGGCTAATGGATGGCYGTGGGTGTCTGGGGTGGCGGTCGCTTCCACCACCTGCCCGCCCGCAGGCATTTTCCGTGTTCACGATCCTGGAATGTCAGTGTAGTAAAACAGCTCCCCGGGGGCCGAAGCGGAGTTGTGAGCCGCCCCCCCACAGCAGGAGAGCGGTGCCGGGCCAAGTCTGTCAGTAGCACCAGGCCGCAGCCGGCATCAGGTGGCCTGCCGCTGCGGAGGGCCTGGCCGCGCACCCGTGGTGCATAAACCCCGTGTGGCCAAGGCGCCCGCGATGCTGTCTCCRAAGGGTCTACGCGAGGTGTCCTCCCACAGCACCCAACGTCTCCCGTGCCCTTCTTGCCAGCATGGTGGAAGGTGACGGCGATTCTCGGCCTCTCTGTTTTACCRCAACATGGGACTTGATGCAGTTGATTAATTTTTTTACCGATTCCTGAGGCACAACTGTTGTCTTTACCAATTTTACAACTGGATTTAATTTCTCCAGAATATACAATTTCCCTATTTTCTTTAATGCTTTGTTACCCTGCTACCCTACCAAAGTCAGTGAAATGAAAGCACCGCTAAACCCCATTCTTGCTCTCCCCTTCCTCCATTATTTTCAAGAGCTTGAGGATCTGAAGACACGTTCTTCCTTATCTCATCCCATTTTCTATGAAACTGGCGTGAATCTGTTAACTATCTTCATCATGATATTCTACAGTCCTGATATTAAACTGTAATTTATTTTATTATTTTTTTGTTTGGCAAAATTGTCTGTCCTCAAGATTGGCACAACTACTGTTTTTCATCAGTCATCTACTGTTGTCCCCTGCTCACGTTAGCGACAGCAGTATTATCTGAATCTTAGGCAACTCCAGTACCCAAAACCGAGGATCATGATATCACTAAGTTTCATGATGCTGTTAAGCTGGTTTGAAAGTGAAATATTCAGCACAGTATTCAAACACTGAGGAACTTCCTTTTAATTCCATGATCCCATAAACTCTGCACCGTTCTACAGATGTATAATTTTATCATTTTTCCAAGATAACTGAACGATTTGCCATTTTTTGCCACTGGGTTGACCATTTTGCTGCAGTTGAGGTTATGTTCTGTTTTGTGTGCCTGCTTCAAAATGCCACTGATTTGCTAATTTTCCCCAACCAGAAAAGCTGGTTGATGATCTTGCAACAAATTCAGAGCGTAAAGGGATGGAAAATCAGAATTGACATACAGTTTATAGCCACAAAGTAAGGAAAATCAGTAGCTTAGGCTGGCAAGTTGTTCTTAAGAACAATGAAGCAATCATGGACCAGGACACATACAAGTCTCACGTTCCCCTAAAATATTGCCGAGTAATCTGATTGCAGCTTTATCAAACACTGCCACTGGAAGCCGGCCTAAAACTGCAGCCTTCCTCTCTACTAGCAGATTAAACATGGTGCTGAGTTCAACTGATGTTGGATAACCCACTCCAATTACCTTTCGAAACAAGGTGGCCACATCCAAATTGCTTATGGAGAACAGTCCTATGTTCATGCTGATTCTCAGACTGTGAAGTGTGCTCTTTGGTCTGGGCCAAACCTCTGCTGAGGGACCATTTGTACAGTTTAACAGGACAGAAAATAAAGTTTCACTCTCCAGGGCTGCTCTGTAGTTTTCCAGGATAAAAACATTCTATCACTATCTTTTTATATATTTGTATTTTAAAAAATATATTTAACCCAAAGCAACTTTAAACCAAAGCAACTTTTTTTCAAATAGCAAGCACTCATCCCTGCAGTTTCTTCCCTTTTCCACCTGGCTGCTACTCAAGTTGCTCAGGACTAGGAGTGAATCCACAAAAATCCACCTAGCAGTTGCAAGAAGGCAGAGCTTTTGCCTTTGACGGACCGGYGTGTTAATATATCCAAGAGATCTTACTGAGACTGGCAGTGCAGCATCCAGGGCAGGTCAAGGAGTAAGTAAGAAAGAGCTCACACATTTGCTGTGAGTGCTGTAGCCAGCCTGGACCGGAGGTGGAGAAGTGCAACAATGCTGAGGAGCACTCTGCAGAAACCAGCAATGTTTTTCATCTTAATTTCATTTCAGTTAAAGTTTTAGGGTTTGGCACATAAGCGGTACCACACTTTTAGAAGCCGTGGTATGCAGTTTGCTGTCCATCACCATTTCTTCTATTGAACCGTGTCCTGCTGATTTTTTCCAGGTCAGCAGTTATGTCTACATCTGCCTTTTTTTTTTTTCCCCACTACTAGTTTCTTTTCCTCTAATGCTGAGTAATGATCCCCGAATTGTCTGAAATTAGGTGAAGACCTAACCTGTTTCTTTTCTTTTTTATTTCAATTAACCATTAAAACTAACATCATTGCAAAAAGTCATATGATTACTTCAGCAGAAATTAAGAAGCAAAATTAACATCTATATTACTAGACTCAAATAAATCTTACAGTGYAAAACCTTATGAGGGGCTTTTCAGCCCTTTCACACAAAAATCCTTTTCTTGGGAAAAGAAAACAGACAGGTGAAAAGATATCATCTTGGTGGAAAACTCCCGAAACCACAATTCAAACAATTTCATAACCCAAACTTTCTTACTGAAGTATTTATTGAAATCTATAGGAAGTTTCAATAGTATTTTGGTTACTTTTTTCCATGTACATTTTCATCACTTCCACAGTAACATTAACAGTAGGGACTGATTTTTTAAGTATTTTTTTAAGAGTCATTGATGTTGCAACAACCCACCTCACAAATGTTGTGCAACAACATCCATATGGTCAGCTGTCAAACTGTCCCCACCATCCCATCCAAACACATTCCAATCCATCATACCCCAACCTGTTCTGCTACCTAATTAACAAAAAACAAATTCCTTATTTGCATTAAATATATATCATTGCACAGTTTCTACTCCCACTAACTAGGAGAGTGCCTGATGCTAATCTGTCGGAGCCCAGTTCTCTACTTGCATGACTACCACTGCTAATAGGAGGGTAAACATGGTGATGCCAATATCTAGTCTCTCTTTCAAGCTGCCCCGTTCATCCATCATGTCTGCGATGTTTGGATCTCTATGGATGGCAGGGATTAGCACAAAATGTCCCTTCTCTGCTTCCAGCTCCCTTTCAGCCCTTATTGTTCATTTACCCACAATCTTATTTATTGCATGTGTCATCAGTCTGATTGAATTCTTGTGTAACTCAGCCTTTACATATATTGTCTTCATAACTTGCTTTCTTGATGTTTTCACCTCTTAAAATATTCTTCTTGATTTTTTTTTTAACTTTTGTTTATTCGAAATATTTATTTATAGATTTTTCCATCCTTTAACTCAATTCCCTTACTGATCTGGCTTTTTCAGAAGTCTTGACAGGTTTACACTTTTCTTGTAGTGTATTTGTGTCATTGCTACCCCAGCTTCTCTTTGTATGTCTGTTTTGCAGTTCTCTGCTCCATGCTTTTTATTACTTCTTTAAATATCTGCCATCCAGGTTATACCGAGATTTTTTTTCTGACCATGATGCACAGATACCTCTGTACTTACTATAAATAGCAGGGTAAATGTTCTGAGCTAGCCTTTAAATTCCTGCAGGCTCCGAAGTGAGTAAAGCGTGAATCATGCACTGAAGAGAGGTTCARGGGGCTATTTTAGTCAAATACACTCTCAGTCTCTCAGTGTTAATTTATTTAAGTGGGGAGTGATGATGGTCATATCCCTTGTGGCACTCAAAGTCTCTCTGGCTCAACTTGTACAGGGCTTTCAGATCCTAGATTTATCCACCAAGTCCCTTGTCTAAGATTCTAGTACACAGGCAGAGAAAATCTAGATACATCTTCACAATCTTCTTAAATTTAGCCTGACAGGTAGGTCTATCATCCAYCTCTGCCTCTCACTGCATGCATCTTCTTCAGTATGTTTAGGCTGCTGTAGTGAATATGCTCACTGCATCCTTGTTCTGTTATATATCACATTTTCGATCACTTAGCATCATTTTTCAGGCTACATATCAAAGAAGGATCTGCCCTGTCCCTGTGCTTGGCTTCTCCAAAAGGATGCCACCCTTGTACTCCATTACAAGATGTTTCATGTGCTTTAAATAATTTTGCCTGCCATGCTGGGGCTTGGGGGGTTTTTTGACCTGTTTTTTTTTTTCTTTTGTTAATCTTCCTCTGATAACTTTTGAGCATTCGATCAATGTTAGAGGGAGGGGTTGAAGCATCAAAGATGAGAAGTACTTGCAAATTTGAGAAATTAGAGCCTGGGTAAAGGAAAGAGAGAGAGATTCAAATTTCTATCATGGGAAAGAAAAGCAGAACTCAGCCTCTTTTGTGCATGGAGTGGCAGCAACCAGCCAGTTAACACAAACATCCTGGCCGATCAGCATATATATAGCTTTAGCTCAGCATGTATATAGCTTTAGCTCAGCCACTGCACCATCATCTCCAAACAGATAGGGGAAGATTTGAACTATCAAGCATCAGGACTAAGAAAGTAGAATTCATTTGTAGACTTAATGTGTTCTGCTGCACAAGGATCTCCTCCTTCTTTTTCCTAGTCTATCTTTACCATATTTAAATCGTGAGCTTCTGAAACACGCAAAGAAGTTTTTCAGTCAGCCTTTTTGGTGTTTATTTAGGGCTATTGAATAATACAGACTTGGCCAGGCAGATTTCCCATTTTAAGCCTATGACTTGATCATGAAAAAATGTCCTGTTCAGTACTGACACACACTGAGTTTTCAAATACCCAGTCGCTGTGTAAACCAGTCTGCAAAATTCCAACCTAAATGTAAGTGGCCAGCTGCCTTCCAATTGCTAATAAATCTCTGTGTTAGACTTACCCGGAGCACTTTCACCATTACAAGTGAACCCCCCCCCAAAATAAACACTAAGGGGGGATTCGGTCTGCCTAATCTGCACCTACCTTTTAAGCTCTTCTTTTAAAGGGAATAGTTTCCCATGGAATACTTGGAAAGAGGTAAGGTAGGTATCCTGCTGGCCTCCAAAAGGACATCCAGCCTGCCTAAATTTYGGTGCCCGGGTAACTGATGTATTTCCCATTTGTTTACCTCARGTTTGTTTTGGGGTTGGTTTTTTTTGGTTTTGGGGGTTTAGGTTTTGTGGGGTTTTTGTCAAAAGCAGGTGATGCACAAGAGTGAAAACTTAAGCATTGTTGCAAATTAGGGGAAAAGACTGTCCCTTGTATGAAACACTGGGTCCTGTTCCCCGTTATGAATTAATACCAGCATAAGGAGTTAGAGGTAACTCCTACATTCCTTATGCAAGCAAAACTCCAAATTAACTGGAAGTTGCCTGAGCAAGACATACGAGATGAAGACGATTAACATACTAGCTAATTCTTGARCCACCTTTCTACTGGAAACTAAATATATTACTTTGTCTTAGTTCTTAGTATTTTGTCTTTATATTACTTTTGTCTTGTTCTAGCATTTCCTTTGGCTGAGGCTTTGTGGAAATTGCACTAAAGAAGCAACACTGACTAGTTTATTAAAAAGTAATGGTGAAAAGTTCAAATAAAGGCTCCTCTCCCCATTAAGTCTTGTCTAAAACTGCATTGGTTTCACTGAAAGCAGAATGTAGCCTCAGAATGTAAAACCCCAACCCCATCCTCCAGCACTGTGGACATCAGTTCCCACTGTAATGCTCCTTAAAATTCAGGGCTTGCTGACAAAACTGTTGATTTATTTTCAGACTACAGAGCTAGAATAACTATTGGCATCAGTATCTTGGCAATTTTTCTTCAGATTATCTACATGAATATGTAGAAATCTGGTACACACATTATTGTTTGGAAAACTACATGGTACCTTTGCATAACAGATTTCAGAAGCCGAGACTCATCCTAGTAAGTTTAAAATAACCATTAAAATTGCCTACAATATAGCCACAGTAAGTAGAAGACATTACTATGTTTAAAGTTTTCCTACTTTCAAGTAGGAAACCAACTGTATCATCAGTTACACAGCTATTACTCACATACTGCTTTCAAAACCACAAGGTTATTAGATATATTGAAGACCTAACATTTTCATAACAAATCTGGTAACAGTTAAATGGCAAGGGTGGATCACAATTAATCTAAATGAATCCAGCTGGTATACCTTACTGACATATTTTAGGTGGTATTGATGCATTGCAAAAAAATGCAGCAGCATTTTTTTCTAGCATATAGTGTCCCAAATGCTTTCAAAAGTGACTGTGTTCTCTTTATACATATTTAGCTTTTATGGACCCATTGCTTACGTGGGTATCTGCATGGTATTACACACTTCAGTCCCTGCAGTTTTGCCTTCTCAATGAACTGTATACAGTTAAATATGGGTACAAATGATGGCAGATATGTAATTACATATTGAGGTTGAGTACATGTGGAGCTGTTGAGTGCTTTGCTGATTTATGATGAATATGATGATATCTGCATTAACTTGATACTCCATGCTAGTGGGAGAAAGTTCTTCCAAGGTCTTGTAGTCCAGACTTTAGGCAAAAGTGGACTTTGAAAGTAGAACAAAGCAAAGATTGGTCAGGCAGGTACAGTGGTTACAACGGCAGTCCACACAGCTAAAAATCAGTTAGCGTTTCTCTTTGCTCTTCTTGCTGTTCCCTGGCAGCCTGAATACTTTCCGGATTCTTCCCTCTCTCGATTGCATAGTACAGAGCGTGCACACTCACTTCTCCGCCTTCACCTTGCAAGGAAAGCTACCGAGTAATGGGCACCTATAGGCAGATTCTAGAGGGCAGGGAAATAAAACAAAATGAGTGTAGTTTAGCTGCAGCAAAATGGTCAATTGCGCATCAAAATTGATCAACTGAAATTTCCATTTCAGAGAGCCAGCCAAGTCTTGTTTTAGAATAACAGAAAATTCACGTATGTTAGAGCTGTTGTAGTTTACAATCAACTACTCTTTCAGAGATTTTTTCAACAATTCTAAAGACTGGAAGTCTCAAGGCAACACAGGACTTTTTTTTCTGCTAAGTTCACAGCTGAGGGGTCACATAGCACAAAGAGCTCTCAGAGTGGTTTAGCTTGTGTTCTTTAGTTTGAACTGTTTGTTGTATTCCAACAAATTTGTTTGATATTTTATTGATTAAGAAAAGTTTCTGTCTTTTCTTTGTTCCCTGTACTGGCTTTCTATTGAATGCAAAGTCTTTCTCTTACTCTTGAGGACAAACTTCCATGGCCAAAGGATACCTAAGATTAAGGTCAATAATTATCTTCCTCAGGAATAAAGCATCTTTCTAACAAGGTAAAAGATGGCAGGGGCTTGGGGAGGCAGTTTTCCATGCTTTCACTTCAAGTGCAAGAATTTCTTTGCCTTCCATTCTCTATCATAAATACAAATTTTTAAATAAATAGAAATGCTTTTAAAAATAAAACAATAACACGCAGCAACAAAGCACTAAACTTCACATACAGTTCTCCCTCTGGTAAAAGTATGAGAGAAAGAATCAACCATGTGGAACAAATTCATAATATTGCATGTATCCCTAGAAGTTGTCCACACAGTAGAGAGATGAGGCTAGTTGTGGTGGGTTGACCTTGGCTGGATGCCAGGTGCCCACCAAGCCGCTCTATCACTCCCCCTCCTCAACTGGACAGGGGAGAGAAAATACACCGAAAGGCTCGTGGGTTGAGATAAGGACAGGGAGATCACTCACCAATTACCAACACGGGCACAACAGATTCGACTCGGGGAAATTAATTTAATTTATTGCCAATCAAAATCAGAGTAGGATAATAAGAAATAGAAACCATATCTTAAAACACCTTTCTCCCACCCCTCCCTTCTTCCTGGGCTTAATTTCACTCCCGAACTCTCTGCCTCCTCCCCCTGAGCGGCGCAGGGGGACGGGGAATGGGGGTTGTGGTCAGTTCATCACACATTGTCTCTGACGCTCCTTCCTCCTCACACTCTTCCCCTGCTCCAGCGTGGGGTCCTTCCCACGGGACACATCCCTCCATGAACTTCCCCAACGTGAGTCCTTCCCACAGGCTGCAGTTCTTCACGAACTGCTCCAGCGTGGGTCCTTTCCACGGGGTGCAGTCTTCAGGAACAGACTGCTCCAGTGTGGGTCCCCCACGGGGTCACAAGTCCTGCCAGGAAACCTGCTCCAGTGTGGGCTCCTCTCTCTCCACGGGTCCACAGATCCTGCCAGGAGCCTGCTCCAGCGCGGGCTTCCCACGGGGCCACAGCCTCCTTCAGCCATCCACCTGCTCCAGCGTGGGGTCCTGCACGGGCTGCAGGTGGGTATCTGCTCCACTGTTAACCTCCATGGTCTGCAGGGGGACAGCCTGCCTCACCATGGTCTTCACCAGGGGCTGCAGGGGAATCTCTGCTCCGGCACCTGGAGCACCTCCTCCCCCTCCTTCTTCACTGACCTTGGTGTCTGCAGAGTTGTTTCTCTCACGTATTCTCACTCCTCTTTTCGGCTGCAGTTGCCCAGTTATGCAGCAACTTTTYCCCCTTCTTAAATACGTTATCCCAGAGGTGCTACCACCGTCGCTGTTGRGCTCAGCCTTGGCCAGCAGTGGGTCCGTCTTGGAGCCGGCTGGCATTGGCTCTGTCGGACACAGGGGAAGCTTCTAGCAGCTTCTCACAGAAGCCACCCCTGTAGCCCCCCCACTACCAAAACCTTGCCACGCAAACCCAATACACTAGTACAAAAACCTAAATAGGACAACACCCTATATGGTCTACAAATAGGTACTACATAACAATAATATATTTGTTAGTAGAAAAATTGAATATATCAGAAGAGTAGTAAAAGAAAAACTATACTTGGTTTTGATTAAAAAGTCCAGTTAGTTGAAGATTTAATGGAATGAGAAGGACAATGAGAAAATCAGATAATTGGAAATGTGCTCTTCTGTGACAGTAACTCACTCTGTTTAAAAGTCCAGTGTATCATCTCTCAGGGACCTCTTGCACAGAGGTGAACAGAGAATTTCCTACAACAAAATGCGGTTTTATGGCAGTGACAGAGCTGCCAGTAGCCTTTTGGTGGCGAGTGGAGAGCAGACAGCACAGCCTCCGTGTTACACCTCCTCATCCAATGCTGACCCATCTCATTGCCTTGCAGGAGGGAGCAGGTGATACTGTCAGGGAACAGAGCCAAGAGCGTTAATTTATTTACAGGCTTGGGAACATCTCATTTTTGCTTTGTATGCCCACAGCAGCCTGCAAATTCTACACAGGGCACTGAGAAAGCCAAAGCTGTAGGAGGGGAGTACACAGCAGGCAGTCTCAAAAAGGGAGGGACAGTCCCAGGTGTCCTCAGAAGTATGCTGGTTAGGCTGCCATCCCTATCTCTTGTCTCCTCATCTGCCGTCCCGGTTCACTTATAACATCTCAAGTCCACTCTGACAGTTTCTGGGCCCCAGGAACTAGTGATGCTCATTTTCCCCATCCCCCCCAGTATTTCCTTCCCCCACTCTGTCTCCTGCATTGGCAGCACTTGTGTTACTGCCTGCACAGATTCCCCAGCTCCAAATATGTGGATCTCCCTCATTTGTAGGTAGCAGTAATTCAGTAGTTGGAGTAATAGTAGTAACCCCATCCCCAACCAGCCTGGTGTCCTGGATAATGCCACCGTAGTTCACTTCTTTCCCTCACTCACAGCCCCATAGCCCGACCCATTTCTTCCCACACTTCTTTTCACCAGCATCACGCTTACTAACCTGCTTATTCTGCATCTCCAGGCACTCCCCGTTCAGCAGTTCTTCATTCTGGCTCCACCTCAGCCTTGCCATCCAAGGAATTCAGGCTGTCCCAACGAAGAGGAGCAGAGCTAACACCTCCCAGCCCTCTGCCCTCCCAATGTAGGCATAGGCCAAGTAGGCAACAGCGGCACAGCTGCACCTCCTGGGACAGTCTCCTGACAGTACTGAAATTCAAAGGAACATATCAGACAAAGGGCTTTTCTGCAAATTTAGTGATGCGATGTATAAAAAGGAGCAGAGGGGAGGTAATGACATTTTAGATAAWTACAAATACATTTGCTCTTACAGATTATTGACTTTGGAGGCAACAGACTAGCATAACTTCCCATTTCATTTACCCTTCTTCATAGTGTTTTACTTCTATGATTTTTATTGAGCATTTTCCTCAGACCCTGTTATAAAAATACCTGCATTCACTTATAAGGTTCCTGTCTCCCTCAGTAAGCTAAAGTTGGACTCATTAACATTTTTTTAAGGTTGCTATGACAGACTCTTCAAAGTTCAAGTGTAACAGCCTGAATGTAGATGAGTTTTCAGTAGCAGCCAAAGAAAATGTCAGAAACTCATTCTCCCTGACATTTTTGAACTTCAAAAAGACTGAAAAAAATGCCTGGCTGAGATTTTGCAAAACCAACCAAATWTTTGTATCAGTTTGTTTTTGCTGTTGGGACTCTCTACTAGCCGTTTGTCAGCCACATTTTTACTTCGGGATATTATCTTTACCATGCTGCGTAGGACTAAGAAGTCAGTTGGCTAGAACCTAGTAAAAACTCCTTAGAAAATGAGATAGCTCTGAAAATTCAACAGTACAATTTCTATATTGTTTTTGTGATTGACAGATCATTTTCCATCAGTGACAATTGTCTATTTTAAATTGTGGTCTACTGATGGTGGGTTGACTGTAAGGTGCTTGCTGGTGGCCTACAGAAAGAGACTGGTCACACAATTAGAAAAAATAAAATATGCTCTATGATATACTTTTTCTGCTTTGTTTTTTAATAGATTTTAGAGCCAGAAGGAAATATATTTAAATTGCCTACATACGACAGGCCATAGACTTTCATCCACTGTATGGATCCATACAACTAAAATTGGTCTAAGATACCTGGTTTAGGAAAGAGTGGATCTTGGGATCTTTCAGTTAAACTCACATCCAAGTTTTCTGGAGTAAACTTGAAGTAAAAGGGAGATCTGGTTGTGCCAAAACTTAGTAAAGCCCACTGTCCTGGTTTCGGCTGGGATAGAGTTAATTTTCTTCCTAGTGCTGTGTTTTGGATTTAGTATGACAAGAATGTTGATAAGACACTGATGTTTTTAGTTGTTGCTAAGTAGTCTGCTAGTCAAGGACTTTTCAGCTTCCCATGCTCTGCCAGGTGCACAAGAARCTGGGAGGGAGCATAGCCTGGACAGCTAGCCCAACTGGCCAATGGGGTATTCCATACCATGTGACGTCATGCTCAATATATAAAKAGGAGGCGTGGTCCAGGAAGTAGCGATCGCGGCTTGGGTATCGCTCAGCGGGTGGTGAGCAATTGCATTGTGCATCACTCATTTTGTATATTCTATCATTATTATTATTATCATCATTATTTTTTTCCCTTCCTTTTCCGTTTTATTAAACTGTCTTTATCTCAATCCACGAATTGTACTTTTTTTTTTCGATTCTCTCCCCCATCCCACTGAGGGGAGGGGGGAGTGAGCGAGCGGCTGTGTGGTGTTTGGCTGCCGGCCAGGTTAAACCACGACACCCACACACTGTGATCACAAGAATATGAAACATATTACATATCTGAAATTTGCAGCAAGACATTGCAAACGGTCCTTCAGATCAATAATTATTTATTCGCACATGACAGCAAGACTGGGGCTGGTAGAGGTCACTGTTTATTTTCTTATATTTACCAAAATGTAGGGTTTTTTTCCCTATAGTTTGGCTGTAACATCTTACAAAGTCCCATTTTGTTGTATTGTTCTTTTAACTAAGGGTAGCCTTTCTTAAGTATAAATTGCTTTCCTCTCCTGCTTGTAACAGAAATACAGAAGACTTACAGAGGGTGGCCTAGTAAACACAGATGCAGGGTATTTCCACTGTGATCTGTACAAAGAAGTTCTGAAGTTGTCTGTATGTTTCCCAGTTGGTTTTTTTTTGCTTTTATTGGTGCTAGTTAGTTCCAAATTTCTTGCCTTATTTTCCTCCTTATGGGCGTGGACATAGATTTAGTTTTTATGTCTACATTGACATGACCTCAGCCTGACAGTACATTATGGGAAGCTGGAAGATTTATTGGCAGAAGAAAGCCTGTTGGAAAAAAGCTGRGTAGTGGTAATTGGAGAATGAGTCAGTGTCTGGAGTCCAGCTGTGCTTGCTACACAAGCCTGACTATAGCTGAGTTACTCAGATTTCTTCAACTATCTGAAACTGGCTTTTTTAAAAAAAGGAATAGGCTTTATGTATGCTGGATACATTTTTAGCTGAGAACATTTGTATAAAGGCAGCAAATTACCTTTCTTCCTTCTCATTGTTAATATTGCAGTGCAGCATAGGAGCCATGCTCTTGGAGAAGCAATTCATTATACACGCACAAACCAGGATGTCTGAAAGATGTCGTGGCATTAACATCTCAAAATGCATCAATAATAGTTTGATATGCAATAAGCTCTGTGACTAATATTGTAAAGAAACCTACATTCTTGTACACCTGGAAGTGTTCAAGGCCAGGTTGGATGGGGCTTTGAGCAACCTGGTCTAGTGGAAGGTGTCCCTGCCCATGGCAGGGGGGTTGGAACTAGATGATCTTTAAGGTCGCTTCCAACCCAAACCATTCTATGATTCTATGATTCTATGATTCTATGATTCTATGATTCTGACCCTGGGAGGCAAAGCATTGCTATTTCTTATTGCACACATTTACAGTGGTAGAAGCTTAGGAAGCACAGCATCAGTTCATGGTTGGTATTATTTTAACTAGTGGTTTGAATTATAAGGCTTACTTCATCAGCATCCCAAAAATTGAAGTTCTAACCTTTGAACAATACATTATTTTAAGGAAAAAGGCATTTAAATGTCTTTAGAGAATATTGTCAAATTAAATACTGAATTTGAAGCAAATTTTATAAAACTAAGCTCTTACAAATCCATCATTTTTATCTCTTTTGCCTTATTAATAAAAACAGTTACTTCTAAGTTCCTCACAGATTGCAGCAAGAACCTCAAAGTGTTACCATGGATATATCTTACCTAATTTTGTTGTCAAGAGTGAAAGAAAAACAAAGAATAAATTAATTGTGAATAATTTACATTTTTGCATTTCTTTCTATTTTAATAATTCCTGAAAGTTTTAAAAACATAGTTGAGGAATTTTCTTTTTTTAATATAAGATTCATTAACAGAAACATTTAAAACAAAGGAAATMGTACAGACAAGCTATGACTATTTTGGACTACAGACACAGAGACTAGGATGATAACAGCAGCAGTACTACATGAGCCACAAAAAATTCAGGATTGAAATTTATGAAAAAATAGATCAAGCACTGGGGGTCTCATTTAATACAGAAAAAGCCTTTGGCAGTCAGCTGGAAGAACATTTTGAGGCAACACTCACATATTCAGGCTGAAGTTTTGCCGGTGATATGATATCTAAAACAGTTTCAGCTCATTAAAGTGTGACATGGTTGCCCAGTTTCTCGTCTCAGTTTTTGCCTTATTCATTGCAATTATAATTGTAGATAAGTAGACCAAAAGTTGAGGAGAGCAAACCTGACAAGATAGTGTACCTCGTATTTGTTACAGGCATTAATAATGCTATTTCTGGAATTTTAGGTCCACTTGAGAATTTAAATAAACTGAAAACAGAAGGGAAAAGATAACAAGCCATGTTATCCATTCCTTTCTGTCCCCGTTACTCCACAAAGATTTGCAAAACAATTAACTCCAGCTCTGTGTAGCTATAAAGCTAGCAGTGCCTGCTGTGGTGTAGAGAGCTGGATTTCTGAGTAGCTTTGTTCCAGCTGGGAATGGAGAGTGACCCACACGGGCTGTGGGAACAGGTCATTGAATAAAGAAGATCTCCCTGAAGCATCTGGGACCTGGCGTAATTCCTCAACTCTCTATGGCATTAGAAGTACAGCACTTATTCTATGATGAGAACACATACAGTTGGCTTTTATGGATTACCATCTTTTCTTTCCCCTAGCATGCCTACAACCCTCTGCTCCATTTCACACACAACAACCTCACCCTCTTCCCCATTCTTGTTTCCTAGGTCCTTCTTTTCTTCCTCACTGCCAGAAGAAGATAGTACATGTGCTGAGCATAGCCTGGATGCTGATTTGCTAAGTAGTGGCTATCAAAAGTGACAGATGATTTCTGCTGTCTTGCCTCTGGTGAACACACTCATTTATCTAGGTCTCTTTCGTCCACTTAGTTGCCAATTTTCAGACAACATGTTGAATATTTACCATCTTTGAGATGTTCATCTGTCTGTATTATTTGGTTTCTATCTGTATTATTTGGAATCTACTTTTATTAGGAGGAATCATTCACCACCATTACCAGCTGCCAACTCACATAGAGAATTCTTCTTCTGCAATTGTATTTGCTACTCAAATAGTGACTCCCTACCTTCACCACAAAATGTTGCATGGAATGGGGACAATGCTGGTAGGTGATATGGTGCCCATCTTGCAAACTTATAGCACATTGTTTCTGATGAGGAAAAAACAAGACTTTTTGTCACAATATTGCTTTCTCAGTTCTCTTGTATGTCTTACAGAAGAAGGTATTTTATTGTAAGGTCCTTAAGAATTATGACTACCAGAATTCAGTTCTATAGAATATTCCATATCTCACATGGTTTCTCACACCATAGTTTCACATTATGATAAATTCAGCAGTGATGCTAGCATAGGCATTTTCTCTTATCCCTGTGTGATTATGTTCCATGCTGTGAAGCAGATCAGGGAACTGATTTGACTTTAAGAAGAAAACAGTGTTTTTTGAACACTAGTTCAGTTCATAATCCAATTTACATTGTGAGCACACAAACTGTTGTTCCAGTGCAACTGAGTGAGAGGCACAGCACAGGGAGGCGGACAGCAGTATCTTGAGTATTTCCTTCAAATGCTAAGCTCCTACATACACTTACTGGTTTTCAAGGTATGTGGAGCTGCTATGAACAGACAAACACTTTCTGTCTCCTTGCTTCCCATGCTGGATCCCTGCCATGAAGTTGTAAGAAGAAAAGATGGAGCAGCAATGTAAGCTTGAAGTCTCAGACTCCTTCTGCAACTGAACCCCACGCCGCCTTGGACTTTCAGTTCACATTAGGAGCCTTAACAACCTGAACCTCCATGCCTACTCATAGTCCTTGCCCCAAAACACCACCTTCAAACAATCTTCAGTTCTAGTTACCAGATCATACCCATTTGTCCTAGCTTCCAAACAGCYGATCCTCTTAATTTCCTTGATATGCCTATCCACATCTATTTAGCAGTTTCATCCAAGATATCCAGATGTCCCAGCTACCTCCGAGTAGTGCAGAGGCTGCTGATCTGAAGGCAGTGCTCAAGGAAAGAGAAAAGTCTGCAGGATTTTTAGTCCTTAGCATGACCTGTATGATAGATAGATCTAAACCACACCTTCCTAATCACACTCAGCAATGTTGTGTGAGGCTTGTTCTAGCCTGGAATTTTCCAGGGTTCACAGTGAGAGTCTACCCTGATTTGCATGAAGGTATTTCCTTCATTACTGTTATATTGATCTGAAAATAATAAATAGTATCTCCTGTTTGTAGGGAGGCAAAAAGGAAAGTGAAAAGTCACATAAAAATAAAGAGGATCAAATGGTACTTCTGAAACCCTCTTATTGAGAAACAAGGGAGTTCCCCGGATGAGAGCAGGGTTAACTCGATCCAGTCAGTGGGCTTCTCGTAGGCATCATTTTTGCATCACCATAGTTATTCTACCTTGAAGCTACCATTAGCTTTAACTATTACAAATTCACACATGAAGGAAAACATTTAATGATTGAGTCCTTTTTCTAAGTGACAAAACCATGTCCTCTTGACATTTTTCTTTCAAAAAAAGTTTGAGCTATGTGATGTTTTAGGAGAGAAATCTGTTTCATATATTTTTCAAATGCAAGAGAGACAAGCTCTAAAGGGAAAGTCAACATAATGAATGGGAAAGATAAAAATCAACCTCCACCAATCCTCCAAGGTGACTGATAACCAGTCACTAGGTAAAGAGCCTTGGTACTGAAAGAAATCTAAAGCTACTAAAGTAGAAAATACAAATCTGAAGCAAGAGGACCACTGTGCACTAGCCCCATAAGTGGAACATTGGATTAAAGTGCCAATATTCTTTCTTAGCAACCATCACCAAGGACATCAGTTATATAAAAATGTGATATAAAAATGTGAACAGATAGATATCCTTCTACAAATGAAGTAAAAGTGGATTGTTTTCTATCTGTAATGGAATGATAAATGAAATGTTGAGCTATTTGGTGAAAAATATCAGTAGCCATTGATACATCTTTTACAATCACTTTCTACACCTGTCTACTCACTAACATCAGGGCAATGCAGAACATAGGTTGGTTGTAGGTCTTTTTACACGTATATATGCATCTATACAAATTGCAGGAGCTGCAAATACAGGAGCAGCCCAAGCATCTACTTAATGCAATCTGTTTCTGACGGTGATCGGTACCAGATGCTGCAAAGRAAATTTCCACAGAATCCATGAGGTAAGCAGTCATGGAAGAACTGATATATGAGGACAGTTTCTTCCTAACTTTGCTGTTTAGCTGGTGCATGTCCTGAAGAACGGCATTTTATGCCCTTTCCAAATTCACTCTCTCCCATTACCTTAATAATGTATATCCTGTTTAGTGAACCCCATCTCTTTCTTGCTGTATCCTGCTGCAAGCTCCCCCATCAGCAGGGCTTTAGCAATCTGTGCACCAAGGATCCACAGGCCAGCTCTGACACCACAGCTGCACAACCTCTGCTCAGCCTGCCAAAAATGAGCTGTAAGTCTGTACAGAGACAAGAAAAATAAAAATTACAGGTAGTGGTGTGACAGGATTGCTAGCAGCTCAAGGATTCAAGAGGGAAAACACCATCATGGAAATGTGTATAATCCTAAATTAAAAAAGAGAGGGAGGCTTGTTGGTCCAGGGACTAGTCAGGAGATACTGGGTCAAGTCTCCGGTGTCATGAGTGTCGGTGGAGCTGGTGGTAGGTGGCAGCTCAGCAGCCCTGTGTTGCGGGGAGCTGTGGGACCAGTCTGCCCTCCACATCGTGACTGATGCCTGGCTGGGCAGCAAAGACCCTGGGTGCCATATCTGGAGCAGTGAGTGTATTAATCCTTAACCGAAGAGGTCATTAAATCCAAGCTATTTTTTCCGTGAGTCAGTAAGCACTTGCTTAGTACTTGTAAGTTGTGCATATGCTGCTTGTAGGGGATCACAGGGTATGACTACATATGCCCAAACAAACCAACTCAAAATAGGGACCATAACAACTGATGTGCACTTATTTCTGAAATCTACCGGACTCTTATCCTCAGTAATTTGTTGAACAATCAAATCCATGGATTATGCATTGTATAAAACACTGGTGATGATTGTGTAAACTGAGAGAAAATGCACATTTCTGAGTCTGTGCTGCAGATGCCTGACTGAAGCAAATCTTTTTCAACATGATGTTTTATATTATTTTTTAGTCTCTGCAAAACCAGCCAATTCCTACCACCCAATTTGCTCATACTGCAGTGATTCAACCCTTGGCATTTTTAGCAGATTCACCACAGGTCATTAGTTGCAACATGTGTGTACAGTTTATTGAGTAGATAGCCCACAACTGTGCCTATTTTGTTTTTACAAGCATTCTTGTTCAGTTACACTGGACAAAGCAGTCAGCAGGATAATATTTCATGAGGTCATCTTTTGCAGTAGTAATTTTTTTGCAGTAGTAATGAGAATTTCTGAAACAGAATATTGTTGCTAATTACTTTCACCCACCTAATTTAACCATCTAAAGGTTAAGTGTCTAATTTAAGCTAATTGACTTGGCTGCCTCAGTGGTACTGGAAAGAGAGAGAGAGAGGTCTCAGAGAGCAAAAGATCTCCAGTGTATTTTTGATACTTACTTTATCCCAAGATGAATCACCCTCCAGGAGTCCTCCCTCTTTCTGCTGAGTACAGAGGTAATCAAAATGATAAATTTAAACTGGATGCCTACCCTTGCTTTTATGCAGTGTACCTATGAAGTTCTCTGCAGATGGACTGCAAAGAAACAACGTTACATAGACACAGCTTGAAATCACWGTTAGCTGATACATAATTATTTGAGAGATACAGGAAGCAAGCTTGAGATTTTYTACTCCAAACCAAACCAAACCCCAGGTCTCTGTCTTTTGCACTGTTATGATGAAAGTTGGATGAAGCTTCACTGAATTTGGTGAGCACAATGAGTCTTTTGCACGGCTGTTCAGCTCAAGGTAGTTCAGCTTCTTTTGTGTTTTTTTTTTTGGGGGGTGGAGGGTGGAATTTCAGTAGGAGCCATCACCAAAAGCCCAGACCACAAGTCCACAAGTGGGGCCACGAATATGGTTTTGCAGCTGGTCACCATATTTCAGGAAGGATATACAAAAACTGGAGAGTCCAACAACAAGTATAATCAAAGATCTGAAATCACAAAGATATAATAAAGTGGGGTTGTTTAGCTTAACAAAGGAAAGAATGATAGGGAAGAGTGGGAACCTGATGATTTTCAAAAACCAGCATGGGGGAAAAGCAATGATCACAGCAAGGAAAGTTTCAGGGTAGACATCAGGAAAAGCCTTCTTATAGTAAAGAAGTGCCTGGGGGGACTTGCCAAGTTTTCATTACCGGAGCTTGTTAAAACTAAACAAGACAAATGTCTATCAGCAATGACTTAGGCATAGGTGCTCTGCCCTAGGGAAAGGGTAATAGAACAAATACATCCTTCCTCTATAATCTTTCATTATCTAAATAATTTCTTATTTATAAGAAATTTATTTCCTATTTCTCTGTTTCTTATAAATTTCTTATAAATAAGAAATGGGCTGACAGGAACCTCATGAAGTTCAAAAAAGGTTGAACTTTTTGCACCTGGGGAAGAACAAGCCCAGGCACCAGTACATGCTGGGGCCACTCAGCTGGGAAGCAGCTTTGCAGAAAAGGACCTGGGTGTCCTGGTGGACACAAAGTTGATCATGAGCCAGCAATGTGCCCATGCCACAAAGGCGGCTAACCTTTTCCTGGGCTGCATTAGGAGGAGTGCTGCCGGTAGGTAGAGTGGCGTGATCCTTCCTCTGTACTCAGCACTGCTAGGGCCACAGCTGGAGTACCGTGTCCAGTTCTGAGCTCCCCAGTACAAGAGAGAGAGATGGATGTACTGGAGAGAGACCAGCATAGGGCCACAAAGATGATGAAGGGACTGGAGCATCTCTCCTATGAGGAAAGGCTGAGGGAGCTGGGACTGTTCAGCCTGGAGAAGAGAAGGCTCAGGGGGGATCTTACCAGTGTATATAAATACCTGAAGGGAGGGTGCAAAGAGGACAGAGCCAGGTTCTTTCAGTGGTGCCCAGCGACAGGACCAGAGGAAATGTGGGCACAAACTGAAACACAGGAAGTTCTGAACATCAGGAAACACTATTTCACTGTGAGGGTGACTGAGCACTGGCACAGGTTGCTCAGGGAGGTTGTGGAGTCTCCATTCTTCGAGATACTCAAAAGCCATCTGGACATGGTCCTGGGCAACCGGCTCTAGGTGGCCCTGCTTGAGCAGAGGGGTTGGACCAGATGACCTCTGGAGGTCCCTTCCAATCTCAACCATTCTGTGATTCTGTAATCAATGTGGGGAGTAAGCAGACCCACAGAACAATTTTGAATGTTACTGGAATTGCTCTTTCCCTACATGTCTATCTTTTTCTGACACCTGTACAAAGAGTTTACGTGTGCGTGTTTATGGGCAGGAGGGGATGAATCTGGGCCAAGGGCTGAAGAACACAAATAGCAGACAGCTCCTCGGAGGCATAGTCCCTGATCAGCTTCCACTGACCTCCCTAGGAGTTAATGGTGTTTATCAGCCCACTGAATAAAGGTTGCTTTTTTTTTTTTCCTGACAGAATTTAAGCTTCTGCATAATGGGGGCTAAAACATAGCCTGTCAGATTGTCAAAATCATGGTCTTTATTTCTCTAGAGTATGCCAGAGAAGAAAATCCTAAAGTAAATGATTGAAGATTTTGTTACAATCCTCATAATGTTTAAGTAAAGCAAAGACTCTCTGTCTCACATATGCTTCATTTTTACCAGTCCTCAGTTTACTTAAACATTAGGGAGAATATAACAAAATCTTCATTCACTGACACTATGAAACATAACAAAAGGGGGTTTGCCAGTGAAATAAATTTATTAGCATGTTTGTAATACATTTTTGCATTTCTTTAATCCTTTTGTATTTTCTTTTTTTTTAATTTGGTCTTTTTCCAATTGATAATTACATTTGACAATCTGAATCTACTTTACCTAAATACATAAACTCTGTTTTAAAACTTTTGTCAGGAGCAAGAGTCAATGTTAAAAAAGAGATTTTCAGATTCCATATTTTCCCTTCTGCCTTGTGATACTGAAAACCAAACTTTCCTAACTGATTTGAACCTTCCCATCCAAGTTAAGCTTACCTACACCACCTTCCTAATTCCACCTCCTGCAGAATAATGCCTTCRTTTTAATCTATCATATAAATATAGCTCATTGATTTCTTTCTTTACAGGCATGCCACAACCTGCCCTAACTTCCTTAAACTATTTCTAATGCATTTACTGCACTTTAAAGTGATGTAAATATTTTGTTTCTGTTGTCAAAGATTCTGCTTTACGTAGAATCATTGTGAAAAGACAGTCAATACTGTTACTGAGTATGTTTAGTGTCTGGTGTCTAAGTGACGAGCAAGAATATGCAGTCTGGAAGCACAAGGAGGTTACCAAGAAGATTGATATTTACCTGAAGGTATCAAGTATCAGTAAACAGGCACGAAAATAAGCAGCACAAAAATTATTGTGATTGCAAGATAAAATAGCAAAGTTCTAAGTCTAAAGTAGACACCAAAAATAATCTTTTCAATTTTCTACACATGAAATTTCAAGATAATGGATCTTCTTTATGCCACAGCTTCTCCCCACATAACTGTAGATGCAATATTTCCTTTTTTCTCTTTTATTCTCTTTTTAAAAGACTTACTATTGCCATTGGCTATAAAAGCCAGCCAGATGAAGTGCTTTGTTATATGTCTCTTAATTAAGCTAGTGAGAACATTTAACAGAGACATTTTTTAATTTTCTCCTGCCACTCTACAATAAAAATGCACTCCCTAGTCTCCCAGTCACCTTTTAAAAGCCTCATATAATGAGAAAGAGATCTATTGGGCTCTTGATCCTTGCCATTTGGCTAGTACATTTTACTTTTATTCTTCCTTCAGGGGGGTGGAGATATTCAGTATAACATTGTTAGAGTTGCCCATTTAAAAGTCTTTTCCTGAAGAACAGTCTACTGATTTTTGAGAAGATTTTATTTATGGAGCTTAATATGCCTTTGCTTTTATTACTGAAGGCTGTACTGCAGCAAAGCTCTAAAAGACAAACCTGAAAGTAATTAGTTATCCCAACTGTTCAGACTTTCCAGACCCACATTGGCATTTACTGAGTTTCATTAGCCTTTCTAGGGGGAGGAAAGCTTGAAAAGTCATCCAGTAATAAAACCAAAACCCTCAGTACACTCTGGGAGCAAGAGTGTATGGAACGGAGGGGGAAAAAAATACAAGGCTTTTATTTTATCGCTGGGCCCGTATGGGACAGACACCTCATGTAATGGATGCCATGTCAGAAGAAAGGGATTTAGCACAATAGTGGGGTCTCAAAATACAACTTGGGCTCAAAGAACAGGTTCTTTCAATTTTCTGACAGCAGAATTTACAAAGGTGAATTTGTTAATAGTGGAGATAAGCAATATCATCTTATGTTGGGTGCTGTGTTCCTGTGGACTTAGGAAAAGTTAGGAAGCGCAATGTATCCCCAAATGAACAGTACTGCTAAGAGGTAGACTTGGAATTTGGATCTGGTGATCCTCATGTACAAACCCTCACATTTTCAAGATAAAGAAATCTCAACTCTAATCTAGCAAAATAACCATAGTTATGCTTGGCTAAATACAATTCCTAACCCAACTGATATCAGAGGAGGGATTATTTTTTTCAGCCCAAATTATTTTGACATGTCAGTCAACGGTGGATTTTCACATATTAGTTACTTACAGCTTCCTCTGAAGCTATGGTCTGCTTGTTTAGCAGAAGTTCAACAACTCACCGTGCCACCAGGAAGTTGCGCGTGAGCTGTATTCATTTCAGTGGAGCCGCTGGCAGAGAAAGTCAATCCCACTGTTGACAGGAGCTATAGACAACCTACTTGTGTAAGGCAAGCTGCAGTGCTCTACCAGGTTACCACGCCTCGCAGTGAAAAGCTATGCAGTAATTTCCTCCTCTTTTCAGTGACATTTTAGTTGGCATCAATTTTATTAATGGATATTTTCCATTGAACGGTTAAATCATATAGCTGACTTCAACAGGCATTTTGGGAAAATAAGTTGTGAGCTTTCCTGAGATTTGTAGTAATCTGGCAATGCACATGAACATCTGAAATGAATACTGAGGTAAGACCTCTAACCCCATCTCAGCTGTAACCAGTCATACAACATAAATAAGCAATGTATGAATGTGAAAGAGAAACCAGGAAAAGTAAGTCTTTGAGCTGATGTTCAGGAGTGACTTACGGTTTCACGGGTTTCAGGCTTTTTTTTCCCTCCACTGTGATTTCTGATTTCTTGGACAGGTATTTCCAAAAGCACTAAAAGACCTACTTTACTCATAGACCACAAATCTTCCATATAATTCTGCTTTATKAATTATTTTGATTCTTTTCCTAAAATCAGCTAGATGATAGATATATCCTTAGTCCTAGTCCAATATAAAATCTAGATGCATCAAAACAGTGCAGCAAAAACCCCAACAAATAATACAGGTAAAAAAGGATAAAAGTCTGAGATGAAAAAAAAATGTCTTCCATAAACTGTTTGTGAGAAGCAAAGAGCRGGCTGCTCCCCAGGGAAGGCCAGCCCGGAGCTGGGGTGACAGCAAGGTGGCAGGGCACCATCCCCACCAGCAAGGGGACAGTCCCACCGTGCCCGAGCAAGGAGAGCAGGGCAGGTCCGGTGACGGTAACCAGGGTCAGTCACAGCCCAGGCAAGGCCCTGGTGACGAGGTAGGTCTGAGGTCAGGTCAGCAGGTCAGGATGAGGGACAGGCACAGGCATACCTCCRATGTGGCTCAGGCAAGAACCAAGGTCAAGGGCCTGAGCTTAAATGCAGCTCCCAGACAAAGAAGAGACACCCAAAAGAAGCATCTCACAGCTCCCGGTGTTCCCAGCAGCCTGACCCCAGCTTACATGGCTGCCCCGTACCAGAGCTGGCCTCCAGCCCAGACAGCTAGCCCCTGCGTGGAGGGCAGAGGTTGCAGAGCCTGGGGCTGCACACGGGGCCCTGCTGCAAGATTTTTCTTGGACCTCCACCTTTCATCTTCTTTCTCTGCCCATGTCTATGATTGAGGTCACAAAACAAACTTCAGTGTTTGCCTAATCTTATATATGAAATGATCCAGAGTTAGGCAGAGAGCAACACTCCCTGGTCAGGATTTGCAGCAACTAGCACAGTGAGATGACTGAACCAGGCAGTCACAAATGCCAAAGAAAGAGATGTACCTAAAACATTTTCTCCTGTGTGGGTCTATTTTAATGGCTTTAGACACCAAAACTAATTCCCATTTTAAAGTGTCTTCAGTTACTCAGGATTCAAAAAATCACCTGCCTTTGGAGAAGAAGGTCTTTCACATAAAGGCAAAATTTTTGAGCACTCACCCAGGACCTGGGAAACCCTGGGTTCCAGTCATATTGCAGCTGGACAGGGTTTGAACTCACAACATCTAACTCTCTTAATATGTTTATGAGGTTTTTTATATCCTCTTTTGAATATCGACTACCAAGAAGGGGACAGGAAGGGAGCAGACAAAAAGATATCTTCATAGTGACATGCCTATTTCGTAGCATAGACCTTGTCTTCTAATTACCTATCTACCTATATATTTTCTTTCATTTCTGAGATGATGTGTGTCCTTGGAGGGCTGTAAAATGATTTCAAAGACTATAAAGCAGTAGTGGATTCGCTGCCACCAAACTAGCCCCAGCTAAAATGCAGACGTTTAGACTGTCTAGGCTCCATAGAAAACAATGGATTCTGTCCTGTTTTCAGGGCAATCTGACAGCAGCTCTGACGGACGTGTGCTGTCACTGCAGGGCAGTGGGTACAGCATTCTGGATATGGCCCATCTTTTCCTACGCTCAGCACTAGTAATCCCCAAAATGGAAGACAATATGGTCCCACAAATGGGTGCTGGCTCCCTCACCCAAAACCTCTGTTGGATAATAGAAAGACTGGGCTGGGATGCAGTTGTCACCTGGCCACAGGGAACACTGGCCCTGGCTGCTATCCAGTAGAGGACATAAAGGGTACTGTCCCATCTGAAATAGCACCGGCTACACTCAGTGTTTTGGGTGAAGATGAGGTCTGTGATGCCAAACTCTACCCRTCTGCCCTAGCCTATAGGATGTTGGTGGTCCACAACTAGTCCTGCACAGCTGAAACTTTGCCAGCTTCACTAGCAGCAGGCACAGCAAGGGCAAATTAGAAGCCAAGGGGCAGTGATAGGCACAGCCCTTTATACAGAATACAGTGATACAGTCAGAAGGCATATGCCAGTCAGGTGATAAAGAAACAGAAAGTGTGCTAAAAACCTATATAGTACAAGGGTGAAAAGGGCGAAGAGTTAAGCTCTCATATCACAAACCACTCTTGCCATCATGCTATATGAGCTGTCTGCCCCCAAGGACAGTGAGACAAGAACAGTACGCACCATTTGCCCTAGGAGTCATCATCTGGTGAGCTTCCAACCTCACACAAAGCATGAGGCAGCATCTTGGCAGTTCTTTATGCTTACTTGCCCAGTGCTTAGAGTTATAATTCAGAAAACTGAAATCTAGTTCACATTCCTCTTCTGCCTGATTGAACTCAAATCTTTTATCCCTCCAGTGTGTCCTTCCAGCATATTGATAAAAACATGATTCAAGTTGCTTGGGCAGAGAGAGAAGGTTTGACCAAATGACATTTTACCTCAATTAATGCATTCCCACAGCAAATTATTTCCTTACGAAAATTCATTTTTGATTAAACATATACACCAACTTCAATATACATAAATTTCCCTCCAAGTTGATGATGTTGTACAATCATAAACACAAAAAATCCTAAGAAATCTATAGCTACCTGTAGCAAACGTGCAAAACCCCAGCATTATGGACAAGGCACAAAAGACAGGTCAGCTACCGGGATGTAGGAATCAACTTTTTTATCAAATAACTCGTRTTTGCTGCTCTTTTCAGCAGTTATTTAAAACAAGCCTATAGCATTTTAAGGTATAATATACAATATGTTGAGAACAATAGAAATAACTATGTAGGCATAGAAAGACTCATAACTACTCTCAGGACTGTATATTTATTAATTTATTATTAATTTATTAATTTTCTGTTAATATCTCACTCCTTCACAGGGAATAAGCGAATTTTAGCCATTCTTGATTAAAACACTAAATAAAATCTCAGAAAACAAGTTGTTATGTTATTTTTACAGTACAATTAATGACTTTGCATATTTTTGCATTTTGCCAGTTGTAACAATCTGCACTTTTAGTCCCAAATAAGTTAGTCTTAATTAATTGGAGGCTTTGTAAATACATACCCCAACTATCTGGCAAAGCTTTCAATAAAATTACATGCAGCCAATATATGCTTTCTAGCTCTCCTCCCTCTGCTCTGCTCCCCAAACAAATCTGTGCCTCAGTTTTCCAGGTAGAGTAACAACGACAGAAGTTCCCCCCGTGGCTTCTGAGTCCCCGCTCCAGTGGCTCCAACAAGGGAACATAATCCAGAGAGGCCACTTCATCCTCACCCCGTGTTAGAGGCTCAGAAGTAACATTGTGTGGGGTCTGCTTTGGTCAGGCCATACAGTCTGGGTGAAGAACTGTTTAATTGTGACTTAAAGTTGTTGTCGCCACAGGAATTAACACACTTCAGCTTCAGGCTCCACTGTTCAAACCATGAGAGTTCAAGGGAGCTTCAGAGAAAATTAGATCTTTGTTACAGGGCGCTGAGGCAGACCCTAGAAAGGGCTTTTATACTGTCAGCCACAAGTGAAGCTGGAAGGAAGGAGGAAGGGTACTGTAGCCTTATATAAAAATACCAACAGTTGATTTTAACATTGTTTTTTACTGAGTAAAGTAAAAACATTTGGTACTTATTTGTCTGTACACTTAATCAAATACAAGGTTTCATTTCATTTGCAGCCGATTTATTCAGTTTAATTCAGTGTGAATTAAAGTAAAATTATCTAGATTTCATAGCAAATTGACCTAGTATCCTTGCACCAGTTTTCTTGACAATTCTGCCTGAGAGTTTTCCGATTGCTCTAATGCAAAATATTCTGCTTCACTCTTGTAGAGTGCCCTTTTTGGCATCTTCACTTATATTTAAGTTTTCTTTGTGTTTATGTAAAGAAAAGGACAATAAGTGGAGTTCTTTTTTTTTTAAATGAGATCCTGTTAAATTTTGTAAACATACCTACAAAAGTATCTAAAAATCAATCTAAACTCAGCCCTGACATACTTCAGGAAACAACTTTCTAAAATCCCACATTACCAAAACCATTACACAACTGCAGACAATTTCTCTGGCTCAACCATGGGGAAAAGCAAATCCACATTTCTCTAAGAATCCAAGTAGAGCATTTTCATCTCTGCCAAAAGCATCCTATTTGATATGTAAAACATTTTCATCTATAAACTTGTATATTAGGACACCTTCATCTCACCGTGCTATGAAGTTTAAGATGTAACTGTAGATGGAATACTTTATTAGATACCATTAGTCTGCCATACGATCTACCAGTGGCTGGTCACAGCATTGCGAATATCTTACAGGTCTCCTTTAACTGCAAATATCAAAAGGGTAACATCTTAATAATTGTATACTTTCATTTTGTTATATGTTCTGCTAAAAGATAACTGTATGTCTACACAAATATATAAAGTTAATAATATAAAATACCTACAGATCTGCACTAATCTCTCTGTGGATTTATCCACAATCTCTTCATTACAGAGTTCAGCAGTTACCTTTCCATAGATTTTGAGTACAAGACAGATGGCATTTCACTGTAGAAACCAGATGAGATATCACATAGACAAATTTGTAACATATGGTAAATACAAGTCTATTCCTGACTGTGCTAGATCATAGCAACATTTTCCCCAAATACTTGTGTTGTTTTGTAGTAGTTCAATTAGTAGTAATATTTCAAAGCTTTATTCAGACTGTGATTATCAGTGTCTTGATTTCAGAAATATATGTGCTGAAGCAAAATTGGTTTATGATAATCTCAAACATTTAGCTTGTTTCGTGGTATTTTTTGTCTGAAATGGGCTAAACTTCACAGACTGAACTGGAATAACAGCACACAAGGTGGCACTCCACTTTTAAACTGCTTTCTAGCAACAAGTGTCTGCAAAGACACCCGTCAGCATGCAGAATTTGTAATGTGGAGAACTAATGCTTCCAAAAATAAGGATACAAAGATGCTGACTACTCAATACAGTAAATTAACACCTTCTATCGAACAGAGCAGGTTTAAAATAAGGTTACATCAGTCTCACATAAGACGTTAACTTACTTCAAAAATACTTTGCACACATATGACTCATTATACACAAAGCTGATTTTTTCGACTTCTACTAATGTGACGATTATGAATGATTCCAGTCCCTGAAAAATTTCTCAAATAATAAAAATCTGGCAACCAGGCAAATACATTACATGCCTAGCTACTGGGATCCACATGTGTATGTTTTTTTTCTCTAATTCCTGCCACTTCAAGTTTCAAATGCTATTACACTGGTAAGTACATCTTACTGACTGCCAAGATTGGGCCACAAAATAGATAAGGTCACACAAGGTATTTCTCAAGTCATCTATTTCCTATAAAGCCTTCAGTGACTCAAAAGAGAACTTGAAAAATGTGGGGGAAACTAAATGTTGATGAATGGCGATGCATCTATGAAGAAAAGAAGCAAATTACTATCTTTGTAAAACCTATAATTGCCTTTGAGAACAACCTCACTTAACTATAACTTCTTGCATTCTGGTGATTCCAGTTCCTGAATGGCATTAGTTTATCATTAGGAAGGTTTTGCACTTCATAGGAACATTTTCCTCTAATTTCATGTGAGGATTAACATACAGCTCTGCAGAAAGTCTGAACAGCACTTACAAATGACAGCGGGTAGCAAGAAAAACTCTTCACAGCTTAGGTCTCTAGGTATCTTTGTTTCAATTAATTGTATGTATTTTCATAACAAGTTCTCAAGACTAAAGCAATGGAAGTGTCTGCTTTCCTCTGACCTTCTTAGACCTTTTGACTTTATCCTGTTGAATAGCAAGCTAATTTCCCCACAGTAATGATTGCTGCTGCTATTTCAATTTTTTTTCTGTTAGACATTTCACAGCTTTAAGAAACCAGTTAATTGGAATCTTTTTAATTTCACAGGATTATTGTCACCTTCCTTGTATCTCATTTCTATTCTATCTGCTTAATTCTTCCCAGAAATGCTGTCAAAATGTTTATTCACAAAACACACAGAAGTAAAAAAATGCATTTTCACAAGATATTTCAGTCAACATATGCACATGTACTGAAAGGTACATATATATATGCATGCATGTATGTACATATACAGGTAACAGTTTTCTAGGTTACTCAGATTCTTCAGCTCCACTGATTTCCAGGCAAGCTCTAAGTCCTCAGTATATCCAAGACTCATATGGGCTCTGTTACATGGTTTTAGATGAACTCAGGTGCCTAAATGTAACACTGTGAACTTGAAACTTATTTCTATCACTCCAAATTATGGAAATTCAGATGTAATGCTCCCATCAACAACATTCCCTGAAAATAAAGTAAAAATAAGCCGATAGTTTGCATGACTATAGTAAGCACTGTGTTCTCCAAAATACTGCTGAAGGGTCTGTATATCCTGCCAAAATAAAGGAATGAATTACTAATAAAAAAATCTGACTGCCTAAGCCTTCTGATCATCATTAAGACAGTTCTATTCAGCTACCTTCAGCAGCAAACTTTAATCAGAAGAGTGTTTGATTTGTTTTCTTATCCCCAAATAATTTCTACTTCTAGCGCTCCTCATTTTGCCCCCGGTCATTGAAATTTTGTTTTGGAGATCCATCACATGAAAGAGTGATAAGCAGTATTCAGAACCTGCTTTTCCAGGGGAATACGGTGCTAATGCCATAGCAAATATTTAATTTCAAGCTCTTTATTGCTAATTTTGACTCAGTTCCTCCCTCCTTTGCTATCTATGTCTTCGTACCTTTGTTGTCTGTCAGCTGTTAAATAAGGATTTTCTGTGCTACCAGGAAATACTTTCAAATGATTACTCAGTTAAGGTTAGTATCTTCATTTCCTTCTCGTTTGGTGGCAGGTCCCTCTTTCTCAGGCAGCCATTACATTTCGTTCACTGGATACACATTTAAAGTAGCAAGAGCAGGAAAAGAGAAGCAAGTCCATTACTATCATAGAATCATAGAATCATTAAGGTTGGAAAAGACCTCTAAGATCATCAAGTCCAACCATCAACCCAACACCACCATGCCCCACTAAACCATGTCCCTAAGTGCCTCATCTACACATCTTTTAAATACTTCCAGGGATGGTGACTCCACCACTTCCCTGGGCAGCCTCTTCCAATGCTTAACCACTCTTTCAGTAAAGAAATTTTTCCTAATGTCCAATCTAAACCTCCCCTGGCGCAACTTGAGGCCATTTCCTCTTGTCCTATCGCTAGTTGCTTGGCAGAAGAGACCAACACCCACCTTGCTACAGCCTCCTTTCAGGTAGTTGTAGAGGGCAATGTCTCCCCTSAGCCTCCTCTTCTCCAGACTAAACAGTCCCAGTTCCCTCAGCCGCTCCTCGTAAGACTTGCTCTCCAGACCCTTCACCAGCTTCGTTGCTACAAACAACTCAGCTAATACCGATTTATCAGTAACTCTGAATATACACAACTTCAAACACTTTCAGCATTTTCTTTGGGCAAATACATTTCCAGATGAAGTAAGCTATAGCAAATACTAAAACTACACGTGATTCTTCAATACATATAACTGAATTCTCTAATATTTAGTGTTTCAATCCTGATGTTGTCCTCAAATATTTCCATTTCTCTTCTCTTTACATTTTTATTACTCAAAAAACATATAGCACACAGATCAATTATTTTGATTTTTTTATCAGTCTCTATAGAGTTAATAGAAATAACTGTATTTAGAAATTCTACTTTGTCATTGTATGACGCACTGTTTGTACCTGATAATTCAACAGCATCGCTGAATATATTGGTTGAAATTAGCTGAAAGCACTGCTGCCAGCAACTTATCTTGTTTTATTTACTTTATTTACACCTAAGCATAGAAACTATTGCCTTCAGCATGAGAAACGTCTTCAGAACTGTTGACATCTCAAGGCTCATTCACTTCTACTCATAGATCACATTTGGTTTGGGCATGTTTAAGATTTACATAACAATGCATTAATAGCTGCAGTCTTAAACATTAGTATGCTCAGAACTACAAAAATAGCCATAAAAATACTTCAGTGCAACACATCTTACTTTCTCTGACCTTGTTGACATAGCCCCAACCCTGGGATTACAAAACGACAATGTCAGACTGTATGATACAATCATCAGTTTCAAAAAATACAAAAAAAATATACTCAAAATTTGTATTTTTGTACGTTTGTGAAATATATGAAAATTAAAATGGAATATGATATATAAATGAGAAGTATGAAAATTAAAAACAAATGGCAATGAAAAATGGTATGGCTTCTAAGAACTTATTTTTGCCTGTTTTTTTCATTTAGATGCCAAGCAAAACTGGATTATTTGTAGAATAAATTTTTAGTGTCAAAAATGCAAGCAAATATTGATCAAAAAATGGGACTTTATATTTCACAGATAGGCTTCATGTAAAAAAATACCGCATAGCTACTGACACTTTTACACTGTGGCATTCAAGTGAATGTTTTTTTCCATACCTAGATATTCCTGTGATTGGGATGTGTATTTTTTCTCCAGCTTTCAGCAGAGGTTCTGTTTAATGAAAGAAAGAAAACATAAAACTGCTTTGAGAGGACACTATATTGGGTGTGACGTGTAAGCTTGGAATCTAATAAAAAGCTTGGGATCATTTTTATTTTAAGCTACTCAGATGATTCCTTACAGGCATTGTTTGGAAAATTTGTTCTTCTGATATCATAGGGAGGACAATACATAAAATCTACAAAAATAAGTGATAACAACAGACATAGTAGGTCAGAAGAAAATGGTAGGTCAGAATTCCAAATTTGCAAGGCTTTTAGTAATGGGAGAGAGAGAGAAAAAAAAGAATAATGAGGAATATCAGTGGCAGCAGATTTGAGAGTCAAACCTTGGCTTCCAACTCAAACCTTTGAAAAAGTCCGGATGGTTTGTATCTATGAATCTGAGTTGCTGACTTGTGGAGAAGCATCTCTCTTGGCAAGTGTTAACCTGACCTTTTTGTCAAGCAGTGGAGTACAGAGGAGAGAAAGCCTGAGACGGGGAATCACTGCAGCTCATTGCATGCCCCGCTATGGCAAGGGCCCCACTGTCACCCCTGTAAGTTTAGGAGCTTGTGGGAACTGGTGATCTTAGTCATCCACTCAAAGGAGCGCATCGCCATTCACTTGTGTCTCTGACCCTGTATGTTCTACTTCAGCTGTATGATCTTACTCTTAATGACTTATTAGCATGCAATTCAGCTACTAGGTATTCTATATGAGCAACTACATTAAAATCCAACTTTAAAAGGATTTAAGATAGTAAAATACAAACATATATAAATGGAAATATTTTCATCCCATTAACAAAAATATAGTGTCTAAAAGTCCAGCATGCAGCATATTTTCACAGAAAACAAATTACATCAAGAAGTTGCTGTCTCTTTTGGTTTTTTTTTCAGGATTGCATTGGCTGAAATGTATACATTGTGTGGAAAAAACAGGGCGTGCAGCAGATGCATTAAATTGGCTCACTGAGAGATTTCAAAACACAGTTGTGATTATGGAGATACCAGCAACTAGTGACTCTAATGGGACTCCCAAGGACTCTTGGTGAAAGATTATTTAACATTTTTATTGATTCATCAGACAATGATATTCATGTAAAGCTTGCCATTAACAAACAGATGACTCGAATAAAGGACGGCATTACTTTCCTGTTATAGATCGATTTGATTTGCCTTGCAGTCAAACAAAATAATTTCATTGTAGCTAACTGCACTATAATACATCTGGAAAAAAAAGAATATGGGCTATATGCTCATGTTTAAAAAAATGCCTTGGAAAGCAGTAATCACAGGAGAATGTACAGAAAACTGTCTGAATAGGAGACCTTGGTCAAATGGTATGGCAAAAGGGATTAGCATGACCTTTCGGGGGTCTGTAAAGGGGAATACAAAGTAGAAGGTAAGAAGTTGCCTCACCTCTGTACATATACTACTATAACACTAATTTGGTATAATTTGCTTCCTAATTTGGTGTATCTGCTTACAACATCAAAATACTGGAAAGTGTTCAAAGGAGTCTCACAGAAAGTGATCCAGAAGCTGAAAAGTTAGCATTATGATAGGTGTCTTACGGGACTTGGGATATCCAGTTTGTTGAAGAGAAGTTTCATAGCTGATTTCATTAGTGCGTCCTGGTACCTGCAAATGGAAAAAATATCCATGAGTAGGTGCCAGTCAATCTCCATGAAAAGATGTAGTAAGATCCAGTGACTGGAATTTTAATTTAGACAAATTGAAAAGAGATCAAGTTTTTAGTTGCAAATAAGTCACACTGCTGGGTGATCTCATCACGAGTCATCAAATCACATATATGCTAAAGCCTTGAAATCTCTGAATGTATCAGTTCCTCCATTCTTCTCTTTCCTTTGTGGGACATGATAAGAAAAGTTTCCTGAATTGCRCTCAATATACCCATAAGACATGCTGGAGCGGTTTAGCCTCACTGAATTGTTGGGGTTTCACAAAGAAATATCTGCACATTGCCAGTATGACAGATGGGTCATAGTACATGTTCCAGCCTTACACTTCATAAAAGCATTACCCAATATATGGAATTTAAAGAACAGAAAATTAAAAACTAAAATTATTTACAGCAGTCACTAACTTATTGCCTAAATTAGGGCACTTAGGATAGGATATGTCTCCTCTAATCTCATACAGCTGTGGCCACAGGCTCCCTTTCCAGTCAACGGAGGGAACTGAGGGAGCGGTTCACCTGGGCTACTTGACAGGCATCTGAAGGTGAGCCATACCATACAAATGTTTACAATATAGGTATTAGGTGAGATGAATCCCAGCCATGCGCCTCACGTCTCCCATGATGAAACCTGGGAAGTACAATAAGGAGCATTTCTGACATAATTACTTTGGTATTAGGCAGGTAACAAATTTCTCTTAGAGTTAATGGGAGGGCTCTCTAATTCAAGGCCTTTTGGCACACACGAGTCCTGGCATCAGACGGACTCTGAGACTAGCAGCCGGGGTCAGAATTAACAACATGAAAGTATAAATTTCAGAACAAAAACCATGCGTAAAATTTAACTGTTCTTTTGAGGTGTAGCTGCAAAATGCGCTAATCCAGAAGGTATTTATTTAGGCACAGGCAACACCAATTGACTCTAGAGCAAAGACGTAGCCTTGGGAAGCACGGGACAGGGATAAAGAGACCTCAGTTGTGCAAGGCAGTTTTCAGCAACCCGAACTTGGCAATACCCAAGTGTTACTCAGCCATACTTCAGTAGCAGGAGTGCTGGGGGGGCATTAAGAGCAGCCACCCCAGCCGACAAGATGTGCTTTGCAATATGAAAAGAGAAAGGGATTTTAAGGCAGGGAACATCTTTCATCAGTGTAACTTAAAAAACAAACAAACAAACAAACAAACAAAAACCAACAACAGAACATCTTCAGATCTTAAGACTTATGTCTACAATTATGCTAAAACCTATCATATATTTCATATATTACGTATCATTTATAAAAAATGTGGGAGCTGGCAGACCATGTGCCACGGTGAYAGGCTGAGACCTGGCGCGGTCACACCTTGGTCAAAAAACATGGGTACTACCCGCAGGAAGGCAGCTGCCTTCAGTGATAGCCTGAGGAAAGCCCATGGATGGTCACACGCAGTTTTGTGCTGCACGGAAGATGAGGTAAGGAAGAAAGGGCGCCGGGTAGGGAGCGAGGCAGGGATGAATGCACCTGGGGGCCGGGAAGACTAGCCTTGCCCGGATCCTTCCTCAGGAACCCAGACGAAAACCTCTCACAACCAGGCAGGCAGATCCCATCCGCCACCTCTCCCTGGCTTCTCCCCCGACTCGGGCGGCCAACGGCCCCCAAGCCAAACCCCACGGGAGGGGCTCCCGGCCAGCCCCCACCCCCGCCCTTGCCCAGTCCCCGACGAGCGCCTCGGCCGCCTCCCGCCTCCCCGCTGGCGCCTGCGGGCCGGGGGCCGCCGCTGCCTCCTCCCCGCGCCGCCCCAGCCGGGGGCCGCCGCCGCGGGGGCGGAGGCAGCGGCAGCGGGCGGGCACCTCCCCGAGCGGCGCCCCCGGTCCTGACGGCGTTTCCGGGCGGGGGAGCCGGGATGTGCGTCCGGGTTGGGTCGGCCCCAGCGAGCGGTTTCCTCTCGCCTTCCCTCCTTCTCCCCTTCCCTGTCTCCCTCCCCCGCCGTCGCTGAGGTGGAGCTGTCGCCGTGCCCTCTGAGGGAGCGCCGCCCGCCCCGCTCTGCAAAGGGTTGGTGAGAGGGGCCGCGGGCGGGCGGGAATCGGGGCCCCGGTGGCGGCTGGGGGCGCCCCGAGGCGGGAGGGTGCTGCCGGGCCGGGCGGGCTGGCGGGGAGCGGGCCCGGGGAGGCGGCGGGGCGGGCGCCGGAGGGGCCGGGCTGCGGCCGCGGGAGGGGGGCCGGGGCGGCCGGCCGAGCCTCCGCCCTCAGCGGGGCCGCGGCGGCGGCGCCCACCGGGCAAGGCCGGGAGGTGGCCGCGGGCAGCCCCTTGCGCGGAGACCACCCCACGGCCGAGCGTAGGTGCTCGCTTAAAATGGCCATCCGGATTCCTGGGGGCTGACCTAGCGGCAGTTCTAGCGGTGCTTGCCGAATACCCGGTAAAAATGTATGTGTACTAATGTTTAATGCAACCAAAGGCAATCGAGAAACATTACCTGCGTGGGTGAGCCGGAGCGAGGGTATCGGGTAGCCCAGCTCCTCCAGCACGGGGTGCGTGTGTGTGGTGATGGGCAAAGTCTTTAAAATAGGTGTATTTGCTCCTCTTTTGAAAGGAGGGTTACTTACCTCTTGGGAGGAAATTTGCCGCTCTGCAGATGCGGAGTGTTCCTGCGATGGTATCCCGGCACAGCAAAACGCGGGGGAAACTTAGCTTTTGTGTGCGCCTCCGTTTCTTYCTCATTAAAAAAAAAAAAAACAACACCAAAACTTGAATGAAATATCTTTAYAGTAAGCCAAATAGATTATTTTCCATTTTTGCACATTGGAATTTTAGTTCATATAAAAATCTCCATATCTGCTATAACCGCTTGCGCTGTGAACTTTGTCCGTGTACTTCAGCAACTTGGCTTTGTCTTTAGTTAATGTACGGTGTACACGGGCAAAATTAAATCAGAAAGAAATTAGGTGGCTCCCCTGCAGTGGCCGTGTGATGTGAGATTATGGTCACACCTAATATATTTATGATATAGGCTTTTAAAATGTAAATAACTCGTGTATTGATAAGATAAATTATCTAAAAGTTTAAACATTTAAAAAATGTTTTAAGACAGTTGGATTATTCAATTTCTTGTTTAGAAAAAAAAAAAGACCTTTGGAAAATGCATTATCTTCAGAATTACCCAATAATATTTATACGTTTAGTGTTTTGATTCACATGCAAAAATTAAATGAATAAGCGCACAAATTTATTTGATTATGATTTTTATCAACTTCCTCAGAAAGACAAATTTAGACAAGTTCATAAGAACTGGCGTAAGGGATATAATCATGGAATGATATAGGTTTATGTCTTCAAAGCATCAGTGTTGGTGTTAGGTGACGCTATCTGAATTGGGTATGAGAGAACAGTGGCTGAAGTTAGAAGTTGCCGTACTTCAGACTCCTGCTACGTGCTAGGTTGATCAGTTGAGCTTCTTGTATGTGTTAGCAGTGGAGCATCAGGAACATAATCGACATGACAATACATTTGTACGGTGGAAGGATATTTTTTATGAACATTTACATTAACTTCCAATTAATAAGTGGCAGGTCAAAGTACAGACTGGCTAAATAACTTGCCTGAGGTCACTTAAGCAGTCTGTGGCAGAGCTGAAAATAAATTGTACAATCTTTGTGAATCCTAATGTGTGATCATATTTCCTCCTGCTTTCTATTCACAGCATTTTTATGAACATAGCTATTTACTTTGTTTACAGTATCAATAGTTTCCTGAATAAGCTAGAGAGTCACTTGGGCTGCAGAGATGTTGGAAGAAGATATGGAGGTGGCCATCAAGGTGGTGGTAGTAGGAAATGGAGCTGTTGGAAAGTCCAGTATGATTCAGCGGTATTGCAAGGGGATTTTTACAAAAGACTACAAGAAAACTATTGGTGTAGATTTCCTGGAAAGACAAATCCAGTATGTATTAAACAGATGCCATACTATGATTTTTACCTTTCCCTCTATTTCTTTGTTCTGTGGTAATTCTAAGATTTACAAAGGCTTGAAACAAGACCTGCTGTCTYGCAGTACAGCACAGTAAAGGGAGTTGTTTTCTCTCCTGCACAGTGGGCTAGAATTATATCATTCTATTTTCCATACAAGATTTAGAATTATAAATCAAAAGCAAAATAAAATTTGGAACCTCTGTCGTACTAAGCTTTTTGACAAGTTTCCTTTGTATTCTACCACCTGTTGATTTTGTTTGTTTGTTTTTTGTTTTTTAATTTCTTGTGGAGGAAGTGGAAGTGCTTATGATAAAACTATTACACAAATTTATTAGCCAATATAGATTAAAATGACTGTGGAAAAAAATAATTAAATATGCTATAGATTTAGTCTCTTTATGTAATATATGCAAATAATACCCAATTATGTTTGATAAAATGGAAAATACTATGGTAATGAGAAGTAAGAAAATTTTATAAATTTTGTAAGCTGATTAAAAAGACAAAAGTACCATTATTCAGGCACCTAAGTTTTGTTTTGAAGTCTATATTATTGTTCCTCATAGAGGGAACTGTAGAGGAAGAGGAGGAAAGRAAGAAGAAAATGTATTACGGATTGTCAGGAAAAAGCATGTAATGTAATTGAGGGACTACTGCCATAGCATGTTACAGAGGTGAACCGCTATCAATATTAAGTTACATTATATTTAAATGAAGTTAAATTTGAACTGAATTACTCTAATATTGTAGACATAGAAATATTTCCRTGTCAGTTGTTTTGAATTGCTCTTGTTCATTGTATTGATTACAAAACTGTCATTTATTTCAGAGTTAATGATGAAGATGTCAGGCTAATGTTATGGGACACTGCGGGTCAAGAAGAATTTGATGCAATAACTAAGGCCTACTATAGAGGTGAAAATACCATGTTTGTTATTTAGCAGTTTGGTTTTTTTGGTGTTTTTTTTTTTTGTCTGCACATCTCTCAGATATTTTCCTATCTTTTATTAAGAATTTTAGTTATTTTATGTGTGTGCAAAGCATTTTTAGTTCACTTTTTTCAGTTCTTAAATGTTTTTCCCCTTCATATAAGATCCTTGCCTTAATTGTGTCGCTTTATGCGGGATGCTCAGTAGTGCCCTTTAAAAAACATAGAACAAAATGAGACAAATATCTGCACAGAAACTGCACAGAATGTAACCATTCAGATAATCAAATGCAAAATTATATTTTTCCCTTTAAAAGTGATATCTTACAGAAGTAAGAAAAATATTTGTAAACGTTCCAAAAACTATGGCTGAAGCACTTAAAAATTAATGCAAGGGGAAAAAAAAATCCACCAGTCATCCTACAAAGATAGTTTACTAGGCACAACAGTTCTCTTGCTAGTACAGACTGCCTTGAACATGTTAACACAATGGAGTAATAAGGAAAGCATATTTACTTCATAAAATAGAAACTATGTTATTCAGTCATATAAGGTAGGTTATCTATTTAGCCAGTTACAAATGGCRTACTCAGACTTTCTTTGCATATAATTTAACAATGGTTGTGAAAATCTTTCCTTTTTTTTTTTTAATATGAGAGATATGAATGACTTGGCAAAGATTCCATCATTCAGTTCTTGTCAAACTAATTACCTGATGGCTGGGAAAAATACATCACATCATTTAGAGATAAAATAATAGTTATGCCGTGTTGTTTTAGGGTGGTATAGTCCTCTGACCTTTTTATATTTCATCATCGTTTTTGGCAACTAATAGGGTTTTTTTTTTGTAGTATTTCTGGTTGTCACTCCAAATTGATGATTACCATTTCTTCAGAGAAAGATATTTCTTGTCCTGTTTCTTTTTATCCTCATGTGGAAATAGATCATTCTGTTATTTTAGAGCTGACAAGTTGAGCATATGAATTTTAGAAGGTAGTACTTGATTCTCCTGAAGTTTCCTTTTACTCTCCTGCCCTTCAGTTCTCTTGTGTGCTTTGCTATCCTCAGTTGTTCCAAGCCAAAGTCTTTTTCTCCTAATTACTGGGACTGATATGCTAAAATATGGAGTGTTCAGAAGAACTTTAAAGTACACTTACTGGCCTCACCACGTATCTTGAGTATCTTGAAATCTTGCTCATGACTCGTGCCTAGCATAGTGCAGTTAGATATCTACCTTCAAGATCTTTATATTGAAGAGGCTGCTGTGAAATAGGACATAGTCATCCTGTGGATACGCATTGTAGACAGCATGATGGATATATTAACAGTTCAGGCTAATAGACACAGTGTCTGTTCTGCACTAGACTGATGCATGAAGGACAAGGGAAATTGTAAGAGCCTGGAATGCAATTTTGGTTTAGCATCAGGTCTGCAAGCACAATATTATAGAAGCAAAAGATCAAGCTTACTTTGGAAATGCAAGGATTTCATTGCCAATTATTGCTGATAAGGGAAGAATGCCTCTAAGGTGGGTAAGATGCTGGCTGTTACTTCAAGGTCTGCTTCTCCCACAGGTCACTGTCCCACTATCATTACACTAGGGCTTACGTACTCTCCTGGAACCTTGTGTATTGTCAGTTCTTCAGGGATCAGCTGCTCATCCATGGTCATGCAATGGAATGCTTCAGAGCCTGTTTCTGAGCCTTTCTTGTCCAGGGACCAAATTCATTCATCCTTGCAGAGAAACAAAATTGGAGCTGACAGTGGATTTGTCATGTGGTTTTCTATGTACAGGCGAGTATGCGCAGCCAGTGTAGCTGCATGCCCATGATCATACAASGCAAGGAGTCCAGCAGCTCTGTGTGTATTCAATAATTTCTTTTTTATATTGTATCATGCATCATACCAGTTTCTAGCCAATGGAAGTCACACGTTTTCTAATTGGCTAGGTGCTTCATTTATATGCTAAGCAGATACACAAGTGGCTGTCATTAGCAGCACCATGTGTTCCGTCCATGTTACAGATGTTTCTCAAAGCAGTATTTGATCACTTAGTCATGCGTACAACCTCTTCCATCCGCTACCACCGATATCTTGAGTAGACCCTTGTTAGGTTTTTGATGGAAAACAGACATCTTGCTCATTAGTCTGTTATTCAGTTGCTGATTTAGTCAAATTCTCAGGCTCCTCATTTTGTTGCATAATAATTAGACTTCATATTTCTCAAGCCTTCATAGCATTGCTCTAGCTTGCACTTGTCAACCACTTTCAGCTGTAGTAACTATGATAATGGAGGGCTGCAAGACTGTTCTGGTCCAATTTGGAGCAAGGCAGCCCTCTTTTGGATACTGTTAGTGAGACCTTAAACCCTGCTAAGCCTGTTGAAGAAAGCCAGGATCCACAGCAGTTAGAACATTAACAGTAAACAAGAACTTCTGGATGATGATATCATTTGACCTTGCATTTTATCTCAGTTTAAGGTTGAAGGAGCCACCATCAATTTTATAGTGAACGTGTGTTTTCTATCATAGCCTGAAAAAGCTGAGGCAAAGAACAGAAGAATGAAACAGATAGGTGCCRAGTAAAAAGCCCTGGGTGAGTCCACTCATGGCAAGGAATTTCTTTACATATTTTCTATTACATATGCTTTGTACCATTATGAAAGAAGAAAATACGGTTACAGAGTCTATGAGGATAGGATAGTCTGCTGAGGATCTTTGAGACCTACTCAGCTGACAAGCTCATGCTCTACTTGAATCAAGTAGGGATGCTAGCACTACTCAAGTTTTTTCTGAATTAGTCTAGGTATGAATATCATATCAGTGATTCTGCAGCCAGTTGGAACCTTTTTAAAATAAAGATATAGGGATTATCAAAGCAGTAATTGCACACAAAAAAATCCAATGTCCTTTTCTTCAGTACTTTAAAGTAGCTTTACAAAACAGCTTCTTACAAAAGAACTTTGATTTAAAATATTCATCGAGAACATCCTGGTTTTAGCTGTTATGCTCCTGTCTGACACTATCCTGTGCCTTTGCTGCTGGTGTCCGTTGTTGTACACAATCTGTTGTGTGATAGAGGTGGTGTATGACTCCATTTGGAGTGAATGAGTGAGATAATAATGTTGTTGACTCTCTTAAATACTGTCAGTCACTGCATACAGAAAGGTGTTTTAATGCATAAATCCTGGGTTTTGTCTTTTTTTTTTTTTCTTCTCCTTAGAGCTCCTATGTGGACATCATAATTTCTTAAACTTGTTTATGTTCTCAATAAAAATATTGAGTATTTAGCAATATTCTTAGAAGATGAAAAGAATTTAYCTAGTAGGATCTCTTCCCTGCAGCATCTTCTGGTGAACTCCATTGCAATGCTAACTTCTGCACTATACTGAAGCATGCTTTCAGAAAGATCACATTTGATATTGTTTTGAATTGAGCATGAGAAGAATACTCCTTTTGTTCTTCTCTTCTTAAATAAGCATTTTGCAGGGTTACTGGATTAGTAAATTCTGATGCTTCTTAAATCTAGTGATCAAAACCTTCAGCAGATGTTTGGAAATACACAATTACATATACAATATACGTATAGAATTTGTCATTGTTGATATACAGGTATATCTCTTGATGAGGAAAGACACTTTCGTTTACTGTTGTTTGTTAACTTCCTGGTAAAAACCTTTAAATGTCAGAATCTTGAAGGTCCTAAAAAATATTTCAGTTTGATTCCTAATTAGAGCCTATCGTATAATGCTCTTTAAAAAGCAATATGGCCAAGCTGAGTTATTTTTACTGTCCCTGTCCACTGCATTCTACATGTATTATATCTAAATTGAATAAGGAGGTCTGATGTTGTAAATCACCCCCTTTTTACCTACTACATGCTAGGACTTTTCCTTCTGAACTTTCTATTACCAAGTTATCTCCGTGTTTTAGCATTCAGAARGAATGGGTGGAAGGAGAGAGATGAAGTGGAAGTGCCTTAGAGTGGAAACTTCACAATGGATTTCTTAGTCTTAAAACTGAACAAGATGATGTTTACAGATGATGAGAGTCTTTTAATAAATATTCTCATCTCTAGTAGAGCAAAGACCTTGAGAGGCTTTATTAAGCTAGACTGTGAGACAATAGGTTAAATTCAGCATTGACAAATGGAAAGTAACCTGCTTTGGAAAAAATAAGCCTGCYGGGTTAAACCACAACAATTTCACACCTATCTTACAGGATTCTAAGTGGAATTGCATTAGAAGAATTGCATCCATTAGAATATGGTGTGGACATTAGGGAAAACAAACAAAATTTTAGAACACAAGTAACAGGGAAAATTATGGAAGATTATATTGCTATTATTTTATTGGTAGAGCTTGATTTGAAATTCTGAGGGCAGTTCTTATTATTCTGTATAACACCATACCAGAAGGGTCTTAATGGCATGTGAAAGAATGTTAAAGAGCATAGGAAAACTTTTGTAAAGATAGACTGAACTTGGCTTTGAAAAGATAAATAAAAGGAAACCTAATAAAAGAACTTGAGTGCTTTGTGTCAAAGAAATACAAAGACAAACAGAATACAGGAATGGGGGATACTTGGTGAAACTCATAGATAAAAGAAAATTCATACTGCTGAAATAATTTTTCATGCTATATGTAATTAGATTGGGATATTCACCACAAGGTAACACTGGAGTCTCAAAGATATTAGCTATCTGTTCCTTTTACACTCTGTTACTAAATATCAAGTATATTAAAGGCACATAAATAATGAAGTATTTCTCCATGTGTTTATGTGCAAAGAAGAGTTTCTTGAGGATAACAAAGGGCTASTGGACAGTCAAAAGACCACTCACTAATATTTCAAGTGTGGAAGTACCTTCTCAGTATCCATGGGTTTTAACTATTGTTTGCTAAGGCTGTTACAAAATATTTTGTACTGTTTTTGTTATGGTTTTGTATAATTTATCATAGTGCTGTGATAAAATGAATATGAATTAAAAATACACTTATTTTCTCCAAAAAGCTACTAAACAATTTACTTGAAATAATCACAGCTTTCTCTGAAAAGTTTTCTGCTTTTCAAAATCCAAATTACTGTAGCACAAAGAATAACGTGAAGCGTGCTTTACAGATAYTGCATACGGAAGAATATTTGCCTTCTGGCCTCCATTAAGCTGTCTGGAAAACAGTGAGCAATAAGCAAACCTCCCTTTCCCTTTTTCCAGCCTTTCCACGCCCCCTCCTGTTCCTTTCCCCTGCATACATGTACCATGCTGGAAATAGCTTGAAAGGTAACAGACCCGTAGCCATCATGAAGAATGGGTATAATGGTCAAAATAATATGGCAATCTGTTTTCATTTGGGGAATTTATGACCATTGGTTTGACACAAGCTGGTGGTAAAAGTGCACTTTTATGGGAGAAACTTGAAAAATCCCTCATATTTGAAATACATTATATATGATTCTTCTTTTTTTTRATGTTTGTTGGTTGATTTTTTTATTTATTTGTATTTGTAATTGATTTGTCTATTTTTAGGAGCCCAGGCTTGTGTTCTTGTGTTTTCTACAACTGACAGAGAGTCCTTCAAAGCAATCCCTACCTGGAAGGAGAAAGTCATGACCGAAGTTGGAGACATTCCGACAGTTCTTGTGCAGAATAAGATTGATCTTCTTGATGACTCTTGTATAAAGAAGTAGGAGTTTTATCTTACTGTTTTTAAAGAACAATATATGCCTCCTGTATACGCACGTTTAAAAAAAAAAAAGTAATAATCTATCGGAGTTTCTGGTGAAGACTTACGATATCTAGGTTGTCAAACCTGTGCCCTGCATCAAAACGTGCCCTAGAAGCACAGGTGACAGGTACTGCTGCATGAGTGTAGTTACTTGGGCAGATGTGCTTGCCAAGCTAGGAGCTTTCTGTTTGCTTCATGCCTCCTTCTGAAGTGTCAGCCAAAAAACCAGAGGAATAGCATGAAGAGTTTGGTTTTGCCATGATATGATTCTCTCTTTTTTTTGTTGTTGTTTTTAATCAGAAATTCTAAAACTGTAAGTTTTCTCTCCTGTTAAAATTTACAGTTACTGTTAAACTGTGCTGTGCACCAGTGAAGTTACCTTGTCTAGTTTGGCTAGTGAGTGCTTGCTAAAATAATGAAGAAGTATTAAACAGGTTGTTTGAAAAAGTATCTTTAATATTCTTTGCTTCGCTTTTCTTATTTGTTTTTATTGCTCATTTTTATTAAAACATAACTCTATAGAAATACGTATCTGTTAATATTCTCAAACTGCATGGTGCTGATCCTTCTTCACTATATTTTTCTTTACGGATTTTACTGTCAGTTCATTCTGCCTTTGTATATATGACCAATTTCATTCTTGCCATAAAATCAGCTTAAATTGCTTAAAATTAGCTTAAAATGCTAACTTCTATTTACCACAGCATATCGTGTAGAAAATATTGCATGATGTTGATCATTCTCCACTTCTTTATTTCTACCATCTTCCTGAGAGATTTAAATTATTTCTTCTTTTTGTTGTTTCCTGCACTGGCTTTCTTTGTTCTCTGTTTGCTATCGTTGATGGCATAAATCAGCTTCTACTCCCTTTGCAAAGAATACTGAGGATTTTTCAAAGGAAAAGCAAAATTGCATTTGAACTCCTCCTTTATTCATGGTACRTCACTTAGGTTTTGCTCTCAGAATACTCCATCTGCCTCAGTAACTTCATCTTTCTGATGACGTGATTTGCCTTGGTGAAACTTTCATAAGTTTTGTCAGCTTTTCCTTAAAATTTAGCACAAGTTCTCTTTGACTTCACAGGAAAAAGTAATTCTTGATTTCATCGCTGCACTCATCTTATTGCATAGTCTACTGCTTTATTAAAATATACTTAAGGATTACTTTTTTGTTGTTGTTTTGACTTTGCAGTGGTAGTTGGTCTGATTCTAGTGCTGTTAATTACAGTCTCCTTCCTTTTGGTTTCACTGACACCTGTCTTCGAACCCTTGGGAAATCTTAGTTAATGAAGTCAACAAATATTGAAGAGCAATTACTTTTGGTAATAAAGAAACTGCATGTAAAGTACCTTCTTGTTATAGTGGAGATATTGTAAAGAAATTAAGGATCAGGTATTTTTTGCCTGAGTTTCTTAACCCACCTTGCCATGTTTAACTTACCACGAAGCATTTTTTCTGTAAGAATAAATGCTGACAAKTAATACAAATTAGTATTTACAAAGTCTTCTTCTGTTGTGCAGTGAAGAGGCAGAAGCACTGGCAAAAAAGCTAAAGTTAAGGTTCTACCGAGCATCTGTGAAGGAGGACCTAAACGTAACTGAAGGTATGAGATACAGCAGAGTAGGTGTCTGTCCTGCCTGCTGCTGTATAGCACTGTACATCTCTCTAGTTTGGAGCCGATCTGTTACTTCCCATGTTGTTGTATGCTGTTGGCAATCCTTTTTATATTTCCTAGCAGCGCACTTTAAACATAGCAAGAATTACTTGATATCAGTGTGTTAGGGCCGTTTCTTTGTGTACATCTTTCCTTTCTCTTCCACAAATAGTGCATAGCTTCAATGTTTAGAAGTGCCAATGTGTTAAGGCTGCTTAGTTCTAATGACTGTCAGTAAGCACTGAGCTTTTAAAAAAAAGATATGTAGAAGTTCAATTATTACAATATACAAATTGTTGAACAGATTACTTTGTAATTGTTAATAGTTAATAAATAATTGATATAAACAATTATTTCATAGTTTAGTTATATTTAAATAAAGTACATTAAAAGATTGGATCTCTTGCAGCCTTTTGTCTACAGATAATATTTTACTAGTTCCCAAGTATCACTTTTTAATGTATATATTTAGTTTCATAAGAGTACTGTTACAAAATTCAGTCACTATCTTTTGTGGGGTAGGTTTGAATAATCATGAATTATAATCTTTGATAACTTATGTTTTGTTTAATCAGGTAAACTTAATAGTAAACTAATTGTTTCTCCTCTGTTAATGTCATTCACCTTAGAAAAAACATCTACAAGAGAAAATGTTTCTGTATCACCTTTACATGAGTTATTAATTACAAATGTAAATAATCGTAACATATATAGGTTCTGAAAATTCTCCTATAGTTGTAGATTTTTTCAGAATCCTAGGTAGACTTTCTATACCTCAATACAAATGAGGGTAGCATTAGTTAATTAGAAAAATCTTGCTGCCAAGTTTTATTAATAGCCTTACTTTACACGACTGCTATTATTCTAAGGCTTCTTGCAAAAAATATATATATTAAATTCCTACATAATTTTAAAAAGTTCCAAGTTGCATGAATTGGAACATTTGGCAATATGTATGTGCCAGCTTTATTACAGGAGTATGGAGATGTTTCTGTCTGCTGTGTAGGACCCTAGTACTGCAAACTGTAAGACCTGGGTAGACATTGGACTAATCTGGATTCTGCTCAAATACACAGGCCTGCTGAGAGAGAATCACTTAACCAGATTGTGCTAAACCTGTGGTGTCGAATGCACTTTTGTCACCACGCAGAATTTTGATACAAAGGTATTATTATTGATATGAAGATTATTTTTAAGCATACTCTGATGTACCTTTTTTTCTTTTTAACATTCCAGTTTTTAAATACTTGGCTGATAAATATCTTCAAAGGCTCAAGCAACAAACAGCTGAAGATCCAGAASTAGTACATACAAGCAGTAACAAGATTGGTATGTATACTGTAATAAAAAAAACAGAAGTCAGTATTTTGTTCCATCAAAGCTTATGGTCTCATCTGTTTCCTTACGGAGTTAATACAAGGTGAATCAGGGTCTAATTATTACCTTCCTATCTTAGGATATTGTCTCCTTTCCTTCTGTAAAATAACTTTGTGACTCTGAAGTTCCAAGATTGTCAAACTGATGTACTAGAGTTTCTAGCTAATGTTTGGCAAGTGCCCTTTTATTAAATTCTTTTAAACAAACATTGTGTAAGGACTGGAGGAAGGATGCTTGTTAGGTTTTTCAGTGTAATTAGTATTAGTGTTACTCATCTTGGTGTGGATTTACAAGAGACTGACGGTGAAAGAATCTTGAATGTAATCAGAAGGTCTTTGTAAACTGCCTTTTGTAAGGGAACACTGAACTTCTGTAGTCCTTCTTTAAAGCATTTCTGAGTCAGTTCATTTATTTCCCTTTTTATTCAGGCTTTTTCCTTACCTTTATCTCAGCAAAGTTTCTAACTTTAAAATTGTCATGTTTTTCTTCTATTATATTACTCAACTAACCATAACTTTGTTACCATGCAATTAGTAGCATATACATACACAGAGGAGTGCATATGCTGCCCTTCAATTACATAGATGTATACCAGCTTTAAATACTGCCTGGCTAGTAATTCCAACTGGCTCTGCTTCAAATTTAGCTGCAAATTTGACCCAGAAACAGAGAAAGCCTTTAAAAACTAGAGTATGCATTTGAGGTGCACTACTATGCCTTAGTAAGTGTTATGTCTTGAGTGTTTATGTACTGTGCTGCAGGAAGTAAAGAAATATGAATACTTTTCTTGTCTTTAAATTCTGTAGGTGTTTTTAATACAGCTGGTGGAAGTCACTCCAACCAAAATTCTAGCACTCTTAACGGTGGAGATGTCATCAACCTTAGACCAAACAAACAGAGGACCAAGAAAAACAGAAGTCCTTTTAGCAACTGCAGCATACCTTAGACCACTTTTGGAGGAAAAAAAACCAACCCAGTGAATTGGATGAAGTTGTGCAATTGAGTACAGAATAAAGCCACCTGTAGAGGTATTTTTACCAGTGCTTTAGCAAATCTTGTGCCTATGGGGTCCTTGATAGAGGGTGGATCTAGATAAACTTGGTGATGCAGTGTTTTTTGGTGTGTAGAGTGAGACACCTGGTGGCAAAACACAGAGCCGTGGCTGCCCTGTGCACTTTGTAAAAATTAGGCAAGCTTCTCCTTTTTCGAGGAATTATTTACAGAGCTATGAACTAGGTATTGCTGAATTGCAAAGCACATTTAACATAAGGATAATACTTACAAGTATAGGTACAGACCATAACACTATGGCCCAAGGTAAAGTAGCAACCTTGCAACTACATTTCAAAGAAAATGTTAGAATTGGTTAGTCAGGATACTAAGAAGATAAATGAAGAGCAAAAAGAAGACACTACATTTTATGCCTGACTATATTAATATGGATTCTGGCAGTTCTGTCGGTGCAATATACTTGTATTATATACCTTAGCACTCATATATATATATATGTAAACATTTGGCATGAATATTTAGGCTAAATTCCAGTGTATACATTTCTTGGAGATCATAAAATAGCATCTTCCAAAAAAAATTTTCCTTTAAAAATGTTGCATTTCAGATGAGGCTTTCCCAGCTGCCACTGTGTACGTTTAACTTGCTATACTTTGGGCCTAAAAGCTTAGATTTAAAAATGTGTGGTGCCAAAAATGCTCCTTCTTTTTACCTAATGCTGTGCTACAGATGTTTTTGTAAGTTTGTTTTTCTCAGTCTTAACAGGTTGAACAAATAACACAGTCTTTGACACTAACAGCTATTCAGAAGGAACATACAATATAATCATATTCCTGTTCAAATTTGATTGTTGTATCCTGTGTTGTCTATGAAAAAGGAACTTGCAAAGTGGTGTCACAAAATATTTATCTTCTTTAGAAAAACTTTTCATAGATACCATAAACTAAGTTATGGAGGATCCAAAAAATTGCAGCTGGTGACTGAATTGCATTAATGAGACATTCTTGAATGTTGTCTCAGATTCAAAGTTAGCTGCTGGTTGCAGAAAATCTAATTCTGCAAGATCAGAGACATGGCAAAAAATTTTTCAAAGTGCTTAAGTAATTTTACAGAATTGATTTAGATGTTTAGGAGCCCAAATCTAAATTAAAGTTATTTGGGCTTAGGTTCCTAAATCACTAAGGTGCTTTTAAAAATGCTAAGCAAGATATCTTTTATTTACCAAAAATAAACACTTTTTAATCCTCTTCAAGAGCTTGCATGCCTTTTAAAAAATATCCATTTTGTTTACATGTTTTTGTATGGTATGATATAATTTTAACTTTCTAGGATTTCTACAACAAACCTGCCGGTGACAAATGCAAAATATGCTGCTTGAAAAAATTCAGAGTTTTAATAGTTTTTTAAATGGTGTATGAGAATGAAGATGAGTTGAGTGATCCTGTATATTTTTGGAGGAAGGACTTTTCACTGTGTGAATTCATGTAGGAAGCTTGACTTACTTTGTTTCTAAGTCAATGAATATGAAAACTGAAATGTACTCTTTTTCCCACTGTCTGCAGGGAGAGAAGTGGGTGGCAAGTTATGCACAAACACTAAAGATCTCTGAACTCTGTATTTTATGTTTACTGTATTAGACTTTCTACCGAGTACCGTTCTTTCTTTGACAAGCTGTTAGAGCATCTCTTGTTGCCAGCGAGAAGGCGGCCTTCAAGGCGCTCGATCCCCTTTGCTATTGCAGCAAAACTGTGTGTTCTTCACCGTGATGTTTCCTATATTTTTCTCTTGGATAAAGGCCTTTATTTTTTAACAAGTGCATTTAGTCACTGTATGTATGTGTAAATGGAGTCAAGTCCTATCTGTCTTAGCAATTTAAGAAGCAAGGTACTTAGGATAATACTTAACGATTGTACATCATGGGGCCACCTTACAGCTTCAGGAGGTAGGATAGAGTGTATGCATGAAGAATTTTGACAACTGTTTTTAATATGGAAACTTCTACATTTTGTTGTCTGTCTGCTGGTTTCACATTTTCTATTCATTTTTCTTGAAAAAGAAACAAAACCACAAAGTATCTGAAACAYCTTTTTTGCTTTGTTTGACTTTGTACAGAGTACTGAAAAATAAGTCTTTATTACGTGTAATGACCATTTGTACTATTACATGTAGTACTGTAGACATTGTACTATTACATAAGCCATTTGTATTTAAGGTCTGTCATTATAAACCACTGTTTTGAGGATTGAAAACTCAGAAATTTTCATAGGTGGAGACTTGACAGACTTGCTAAATTTAGGATATGTTGAAATTTAGTACACATACTTCAACGTAGGAATATATATTTGCAGCAGTGAGTTTTAATTTCATTCCCACCTTAAATCTAAAGTGGCTCTTTCTTTGTTGTGACTTTGCAGTGCTTGTTCTCCAATATGACTGAGATGCAGACTGTCCAAATTAGCATTTTTCTGGAGAGTGCTCTGCATGTACGCTGCTTGARAATTTAATTTTTATCTTACTGGGGTTAGTGTGTAGATGTAAACCAGATGACTTGCATATTGCAGGAATCCTTGGGTATTCTCATCACTCTTCAGTGGGAGTAACTTCTGCATTTTGGATGAAGAGACATGCCTCTCTCTAATGCGAGTTTAGCAGTCGCATTGTCCCTTGTGAATAATTTTTATTATAAACATTGCCCCATTCTCCACTCAAAAGTGTTCTCATTAAAATACCATATGTTTTAGTTACCAAAGCCTACAGGTSCAGAGCTGGTAATAAAAATGCCCTTCTCTGTGCATCTGTGTGACTGTGGGTGGAAGAGGATGTAGCGCTCTGTTACAGCCGTGGCAGATCGGCATCCTGGTTTAGGAGCAACAGATGCCACAAGATAGGAAGTTTTGTTCTGTGAGACTAAGCTAATTGCACTCCTCTTTTATCTGTTAATATCTCTTGAATAGCTCATTGGATGTATTAYCTGAATCTTGCCAAAATCCTTTGCTTTCAGCTGATAATGCTACCACTAGTAGAAAACGTCAGTAATTGTTAATGCCTTAGTGAAATAAGCATTCACTAAAGCATCTGTCACTCCCGTGTTGTATCCATTCAGTGAATGGGTGTTCTCCCAGTAAGTGGGGCATCATTTGATGCAAAGCAGTAATGCTAGGGATGTATTTCCAACTGGAAATAACAAATCTCAAAGTTGTAAGACTGATCACACTAAGACTTTTGTGCTTGTGTGTGTGTGTGGTTAATTTAAAAAAGAATTAAATATTCCACTTAAGACAATTTTGGAGCTTTCTTATTTTCAGTGTTTCTTAAGGCAATGCTTACCTTTTTGAGTCAAAATGCCTGAATTACCATACTGTCAGTCTGATTTCCTCTTTGATTTTTTAATGCTTCAGTAAAATTTGTCTTTTTTTTCTCTCCATTATTGGGCTACAGCATATCTGACACATAGTTTTCCTTCACATCACTCCTGTAGATGTATGTTATACTGAAGGGAATTGAGCAGCTGAACACGTTGTACTGCSTGGAGGTTATGCAGGGGTACATGCATAATACTCAGTGAACGCGCACTTTGAACTTGTTAATTCATCTATTCAAGTTGATAGCTACCAGCTAATAATAGAATTAATTATTTGCACTGCGGAACCCTCTTGTGGGAGTTCAGTCATACAGCAAACTAGCAAACATGCTTTTTGGATTCTAGTGACGGTACCTAAGCCCCTACTGCTTTTCTAAATGTAATCGTAGACCTTTGGCTGCAGTGGCAGTACCTGAACACTAGTTGTATGTAAGCCAGAGAGCAAGCATGGTCCAACACACTTGATTTCATCAAAACTACCTTCTCATCTTTTTGTAGGAAGCAACAGTTKTGAGTATCTTCTTTTCAATGCTCAAATAGTATTGACAGAAGAAAGTACTTCTGTTAAATATGGCATCCAAAGAGGCAATCAAAATTATAGAAGAAAAAATGCAGCAATGCTTAGATCTAAGATGAAAGGTGCTGTAATAGAATAAGAGAAACTTTCAAACAGTTCTGTGTCGAAGAAGTGTTCTGTATGAGTCATCTCAAAGCCAGGTGAGTCCGAGTACTGAACTAGACTCATTCTCAGGTTTCTAGTAGTAGGGTAATACTGATAAATAATTTGTGGAGTGAGTGGCCTTTCTTCTCTTACTGAGATAAATGTGGTTCAGCAGAACTGACTAAAGTTGGTCCAAAAAAAGTAAAAATCTGGACCAGGAGAAATACTGTTCTCATTGCGAGGATAGAGATGCATCGTTACTAATAAATGACTTACTCTTATTTGCAAGTTCATGTGAATCTGAATGGTTAAAACAGATAATGTACATAACTTTTTATCACTGTCATGATCTCAAGTAAATGTAATATATTTTTAGGAAGAAAATTCAACATAACTTACAGTAAGTCCTCAAGTGGAAAAATAAATGTTTGAAACTGAATATTCTGTGTATGCCATTCCTGTAAAATCCCTATGAGTTAATTCTGCTGTTCCCCTGTAAGTGACATTAGTTGTATCATGCAACTTAAACATGTTTATTTGATTACTGTTTGGTCTGATACACGTCACTACTTCTGTGGTTACATTAAATTGTCAGTGTATTAAATTTCAAAAAAAAAAGGTTATAACCCTGTAGCTGTGCAACCTGAATCTGCTCGGGAAACTCGTGTGCCTGATTCTAGTCCATGTGTTACGAACAGTTGGGATCCAAGGCAGCACCTATGAGAGACGCTCAAAGGAACAAGCGTGGGCATTTGCTGTTTCTGAGCTCTTGCCTCTGAGTTCTCCACCACACAGTTCAAATACAAAGTACAAAGTACAGATTCTGGTCTGCTCTTTCTGGTCGTTATTTTTCATGATTGCTCTGGCTAATACAGTGATGAGATTTAAGGTGAGTGGTTGTAGACATTGCAAGTGGCATTAAAATATTACTAATGTATCAAAGGTGCCTGATGTTTTCTGAAAAGAAACAGGTAACTAGTCACTGATTTTTTTTTTTTTTTTTTTTTTTTTTTGTAAAACAGAACTCACAGCATCTGGGTTTGCCTCTTTACCCAGGTATCTCAGGAATCTGGGAAGCAATATACTCCTGCTTCCTCTTGCATGCAGTTCTGCACACAGAAAAACAATTTGCTTGCTTAACACCCCCAATAAGGATTAATTAGCAATGTTTTAGGCAAGAAAAAAATCTTAAAATGTGAGAAAACTCACATTTTTATGGTCACATATTTTTGGGTCAGGGAAGTGCTTAACTACAATTAAGTGAAGATCTTGAGAAGACCAAAGCTTTGACACTATCTAGGTGGGGTTTTATGTGCTGTGCAGCCGTATCGTGTTCAGCTTCAGGAAGCTGGGTGGCTGTCGGAGGTGGCTTCTGCTGCCAGCCCCTGAGAGTGGCTGCAAACACCTGGGTACTTCTGGACATCTCTGAGAAAATGTTTCGTGCTTGCAAAGGTCCCGTTTCCCATGCTGGCTTATGCTGAGAAGTGGAGCAGAGCCTTATTTTATTGCTCAGGAGAGAACGGGACCAAAAGTTCATTGGTTTTTCTTACACCTTCTTTGTCCCAGCTGTCTTGTGCCTGCTGAGCCTTGTCTACTGTGATTTGATTTTTGACAACAGACAGCACTTTAAAAAAGTGAAAAACTTTAATCTGTTCTTTTGTGGATCTGTTCTGTATATGATGCCAACTATGTTTAGCTATTTTGAGTTACTTTACCAGCGATACATGTTTAAGATAGATAGCCAGTATGAAGCTACAGTTAAAAAAAAAAAAAAGGTGTCTTGTGTTGTGTCTTACAGGTAGGACTGYGTGAAAGAGACTTTAAGGACAGTATCACTGGTTTTAAAATTAGATTGTTCAGATCTATGGTATCTGTGATAGACGTGGCATGTCAGTTTGCAATCTTAAAGCATAGGAGAGGGTAGCAATCGCTGTATCGCAGACCTGCTGTGGGTCAGATGACACAGGATTTAGGAAAGTGGAAGGCAAACAGAAGCAGGAATTTTAAAAACAAACCAGTAACTTAGGTCAAAATAAGTCAAATCTACACTATCAGTTACAAACTGGAGGTATCTCTCTGTCTCTTGCAAGTACTGTGAGCTGCTGACGAATAGTGCCAAATTATTCAAATTATAAATGGTAATGTTTATGAAAGTACAATATACAGTTTATTTATGGTTTTGATTTATTGCCATGATTTGTCTGTCTTCCCCAAAAGTCTAGTTTGCACACTATGTATACAGCAGAGAAAAGCTGAAATCTCACCATATGACAAAACAGCCTTAGTTTAAAAAAACCCCAGGAGAATGGAGGAAAGGCTAGATTTTGACGGTTTCTGACAGTTCAGCAGAAGCACAATTACAATTTGCAATAGAGCGGTATCGACTCTACAGGAGAACTCCTGATAGCATTCTTTATTGCCAAAAGAAAATGCCAGTGCTACCAAAACCCATTAAATGCTCGCACCTCGCAATCAAAGATACTTTGGTGCGTGTGCATGCGTATATACACACGTGCTTGTACAGAGAATTTTTTTCTTAGCTTCTGTGTGCTTTTTATGGAGATTTGCTCATCCTGCGATTTGCTAGAGGTAGCCAGGAGGATAGTTTAATCCTGTTTGTTGTTGCAAGACTGTCGAACAGATGATTTCTGATGCTCCAACAATGTGATGGACTTTTCAGAATTTTCTAAGTTTCTGAGCAGAGTCTCTAGCCGCCTTTTGATTTTCTTCTGATCCTCAATGGCACACCCGATGACCACAGACTGAAATTTCTGATCGATGGGTCCTGCTGGCACATCAGATGTGCACGCACCATAAAGCGACATTAAGCGGATTTTGGCGTCTTCCAAATCATCTAGAAGTTTATTGACAATTTCATCGATCATCTTCGTGGCGTGGAGTAAGGATTCCTGCTGCTGGGCGTTTCGGATGGTTTCTACAGAAACCTCCACAGTGAGGGTTCGGCCCATCAGACGATTAGCAGTCAAATTAAGTTCTTCTCTCTCACCTAAATCGAAAACAAGAAAGTATTCTAGGTTACAGGCGAATACTTTCCTCTGTAAATAACATCATCAAGGTAATCAAACTGCTACAACTTTGCAATAAACAAGGTTGGTTTTTTAAGTAAGTGACAATCAACAAGAATTCTGGGGGCCAGAAATGAGTTTTTTGCATTTGTCGAAGTCCTACTGCTTTCACAGAAGCTAGTGAGGCATTAAGCACTACTACAAACGTAAGCAATGCTTTTCCGCTGCTGACGCAATGCCTGCTGTGTCACATTAAAGCAAAGCATACACTATTATCAGGAAACATTACTCATTAACAGAACAGGCACATTAAGGACCTTCTGGGCCACTGTGAGGGAGAGATCTAGACAGTACCCCAAAAGGCCATAAAGGGAAAACGGATTTCTGACTACCAGATGCCATTAGGGGCCATGAAAAAACTGGTTTTCTATTTTCTGAAAACTTAAGTTTTTCCTAAAATGTGGATACAATGTATTTGACATGTAGGCTCTTGAAGAGCCAATAAACCAGCAATGTAATATAAAACATACAGATTTAGGGAATGTATTTAAAGCCATATATCGCACAACCATGACAACGCTCTTAATCATCGGGTTCTTGCAGGCCGTACACTTCGTAGCATTCATGCCTGTCCAGTAGTCAAGCCATTAAAATGCTGGTTTTTCACCTATATTTAGTCATCATTGTTATCATCAACTTAYCTCCCTCAGCTGAGCTATATTAACCCTGATTTTGAAAATAGATCAGTGAACTGAGTATGGGCTTTCACATACATGGTAGTGACATTCATGGTGGAGCATCCAGCTGAACGGTACGTGAATTTACAGAGTCAAGAAAAAGGGGACCCCAGGGTAACGAACGCATGGCCCTTCAGTAACCGTAGCTGACTCCACTGCCCTGCCTTTACCAGCAGCGGCAAGCAATGTAACGGAGCTGCTCCCTAAGGCATGGGCTGTTCTGACTTCAGGTCAGTTGGGAGGGTTTGGCAAAGCAGCTTCTCACCTTCGCTGATGTGCCTCATATCCTGGCTGTTCTGTATATTGTGGATCATTTCTAGCAGGATTTCTTTCTCTTGTTCCATTGCAGATGCTGCGTCACGGAAAGCCTCTACCCTAAACATGGTTGAACCAAACAAAATGTTTAAATAATAAAATCGCTCTTCACCTATATAGCTGCCAAGAACTGTTTTTTTAAACTTCAGCTTAAGAAGTACAGTCAGTTCTTAATTATCCATGAGCCAGACCCTCTGATTGCATGACCTTCTCCTGCATCTTAACTTCACTTTTCAAGACTCAATATAATTTTAAAAACCAAACAAATGGCGGTGGGGGGGGGGGCAAAACAACAGTAATTCAGTCAGACTTAAATCTTTTACTTTACTGACAGTGCTGTTTTATCCTACTCCGCGGTTAGTCTGGCTATTCAGAACCCAACAGTACTACAGCCCCATAGCGGAAGTGCTGTAGCTAACTGGCGATTATTATCAGCTGCTTAACTAGAAGAGAAATGGACCGAGTCCCCACCAGGGAACTTGGGGGTAAAGGTTGCAGCTGCAGGGATGGAGGCAGCAAGGGGGCCTGGCTCCCCCACTGCCCGCGGGCCAGCAGCGCAGAACCCCTACGACCCACCTACAGAGCAACAAATGCTCCAGAAAAATCAAACGCCGCCTTGTAGCCGAACAACCCCTTTCACGAGGGAGAAAAAAAACGGGCGAGAGGGACAAAGCTCACACGCTTTTATTAATGTGACAAGGGCTCCCCCACCTGCGTGGTGTGCCTTGGTCACTGGGAGAAGATGCTGGACCGCCTGCCCTCACGGTCACTGGTGTTTTCCATGGAGCGATGCTCCCTGTGATTCACACAGCGAGGAAGCTTCTGTGGGAGCAGCTCCTATTTCTGGGTTTGCAGGGAAGCACAAAAACTGGTTCCTCCAGAAACAGGACCCCTGCTCCAGTCCTGTTCACAGTGCTGAAACTCAGAGGTGATGCGGTGAGGGTGAGGGAAAAGCCCATCAGAAACCACTCTCCATGATAACTACGCGGTCCCGGTAAGCTGCATGGTTGCGTGCCCATAGTCTGCCCTCCTCCTCAAGCCATAAGGTACAGGCCCATCTGGCCATGGGTGATGTGAAAATGCCACACTAGAAATTTGAGTCTAGTTCATTAATAACRTCTTATTCCCTGCCATAGTTTTAGGGAGAGGGCTTTTGCATTCAGCCGAGTCATCTGGAAAAGCACATCGGGGAACTGTCTGCTTTGGAGACCGGGGACAAGAGGGAATCATCCCCCTCCCTTGGCTTTGCCCTGGAGGCTTGAGGGTAGGGGCTTGTAGAGGACTTGCCAAGCTGCAACTGGCTGCAAGAGTTGTGCCAAAAACCATCAACTCTGCATTCCCAGACCCCACAGCAAAGCAGAGTATCACGTGAACCTGGCTGATGGATGCTTTCAACGCGCAGCTCCGGAGGTGTAGCTGCTCTAAGCAGCACGGGAATCCATCTATCCTGAAATGTTTATTAAACTTGGCCAGAAAAGGGGAAACAAACCAAAACATTGTTAAGTCTCTTTTAGATGCTCTGCACTCTTCAACATTACTGGACGCTACCCCAAGACGGTGGTGGCTCATCATCGCTGCTTCTATAGATAAGGGCTTGTCTGACGAGATAGATAGGTATGGAGCTGCTGCTCCTTCCTCAAAGGCTGGCTGAGGGCAGGTAACTTCAGAAAAACAGCAGTAAGAGAAAAGAGGGCAAAAAAAGGCAGCATGGGAGCATTTGAGGATATAAATAGTCACACTTCACATGCAGCCTGCTCACGAAATGGTTCTGTTTTACAAAATATTTAGCCTAATTTAGTCAGTGAAAGCACATGCTTCAGGCCTTGCCTTTAATGTTCATTCTGAGGAGGAGTGGGAAAAGTTAATGAAATGCAAATTCCTGCCGAGAGCAAATACTTTTAATTATTATTTTGGACTGGTTAGTAAGAGCAATGAGGCAGGTGGAGTCATTTCATACTTCAGATGTCTGCACTTTATAATTTAGGAAGTCTAGCAATATTTTCATAAATGCCTTGCCATGCCTTTTTAAAAAACTAGTATTTTCACAATTTAAAAAATGCACTGTGGTCACTGGCAAGCTTCTAATTAAAATTTGGAAGTGTAGAATTTCAATTTTAATAGTGTTTTWAAATCAGATTCAGTATATCATTGTACTGACTTAAAAACTAAAGGTCTGCCTTCAGCGGATGGATCAATCTGTGATTTCCACAGGCTTTGCTGGGTCCTATGAAGAATGTGGAAAAACCGCATTGCAGAGATGCATCCTGAATTGGTGCAACTCAGAAGAGAGTGCCTAAAACATCACTGCTTCCAAAAGCGCTACTGGTATGCGAGGTAGGACCTAAAAGCCAAATTATCAGAATTAATGATTGTATACTGCAAAAAACCCCCATAATTTATGAACTAGAGCTTTGATTGACATTATTTTACAGAAAGTCATATAACCAAATCTTGAGAACTATTTTATTTGCAATAATTGCTTCTTGGGAATTATTTTAACCACTTTTTCAACTGCAATACGAAGTGCCACACAACTAAAATCCACTGGGATTTTAATTTTAGTGTATTATTTGCTTCCATAAGTGGCAGTCAAAATGAGCGCCTACCCTGGCACCGCGTAACGGCCCACGAAGGCGGCACACTGGCTCCTGCTGCCGGGGCAAAGGGCGAGGGAAGCAGCACATCAGGACTCCCCCACCCCTCTGCTATCCCTTCTAAAAATTTCCGTCTTGACCAATTATGAGCAGCGTGACAGGACTAAATAACCCTAAAAAATAAACTCCTCGGCTTTCAGAGACCTCTCGAGGGCAGGGTGGAGGCACAGTGCGATAACTCGGCACACGGGCAGCAAAGGCCGCACCGCAGCAGCCAGCCAGCGGGAGTTACACGCTCAGAGAGAAGGAGGCGGGAAACGGCCTGAGAAAGGCAAGGCGAGGGAGCGGAGGAAACGGCCGGCTGCTAGGGACCCGGATCGCATGGAGGTCAAAACAATGGGACAGGATCACTTCAGAACAGCGCTCTAGGGGGAAAAAACCAAAAAACACGGAAACCACTCACACCAGCCTCAGGAAAATAGTTAGTGCTCCAGAGGAGATGCTGGGGGGCTTTATCAAGGTGAGATACCCACCAGAGCCTCACCCTATTTCACTGCCCCGGCTTGCACTGAGGCGCTGGGGTGGGTCCCGCCGGCTCCTCCCGGCCCCCAGGCCACAGCCCGGGAGAGACCCCGGCCCCAGCAGGGACTGCACACCTTTCTCTCTTTACTCGCTGCAAGAGCGTCAGGTCCACATCTCGCGGTCAGCTCTCATGACTCCTTTCCTAAAATGTGCTTTAACTTCATAGGTTTGTGTAAATCTTTACTTTCTTGGGGTGGGGGAMAAAAAAAAAAACAGATTGGAAAAGATAAACCTCTAGCAGAGGTGACTGCTGTGGAAAAGGGTGGAAACACAGTCCAAGTCTCAAAAAACCAACCGACCAAAGAATAGCAGGCAAAGAAAAGAGAACACAAAATACTCGTATTTTATGCCCAATTATCAATTATCTCGATGCAGCACTAGGGTCTTTTTCCAATAGAGGAAAACGTCCAATCATATTTTTACTTGGAGTGTATTTGTCGCTTTGAACATCAACTAAATATTCCATCCATTACCTAAGACTAAAAAAACATTCCTTCCTTCTGATTTTCCCCGGTCCGAGAGCCATTAGCCGCGCAGTGCCTTTCTTTCCTACATACCATTGACATGAGCAGAGCATTCCCCCGAGGAGCAGGTGGACCAGCCTGCGCTTTTGTTTCCACATGAGCAACTCGATACCCGCTTTCTTAGGACAGCTGCAATAACTCCGTCCTTTAAACTACTGACTGACTTAAATAGCTGACTATTAAAGCTTGTGCACTGGAGGTGCAGATAAGTTTTCAAAGGAAATAAGAAACATCTGAAGACAGTGCAGCTTTTTCCCCGAAACAGAGCTGAGCACACGGGACGGAGACAAAGCAGGGGGGGTCACCCCAGCATCCTCAGCTGCTTAAGGATGCTGAGTTCCCGTTCTCAGGTGAGCGGTCCCATAAACGTACAAATGAACGGTGGGGGAATATGGTTATTCCGAAGGAGAAGAGGAGAAAAAGTAAAAAAAATTATGATTAAAAAGAAAAAAAGCAAGAGTCCGACTTATCCCATGTATCATTACGCCCAGCACTGTGCATTCACTTAACACAACCACCAGAACACGGTGACTCATAAACAGAGCCTCTGGTCCCGCTTCCAGCTGCTCCCGAGATTCATTCACCAGCAGCCAGGGCAACACGAAGGTCCAAGCCCTTACAAGGGACAAGCGTGCCACCTGCCCCCCTTGCCGCCCCTGCCGGGGGACTCGCTCCCTGGCAGCCAAATTAATCCCCCTTTCCCGCTCACTTTCCCTGCAGAAGAAAGCCCCTCCGCAAACACCTAGCAGGGAGGTACAAAAATACCCCGTTACTGTCAGAAAAGCAGCTTGCGCGGTGGAAGGGAAGGCAGAAAAGGGAAGGCTGTTCAAACCAGAGCATTTCCAAAGGGATGAGGGTTGCCTTGGGGTTCAGCCGACCCTAAGCAACTTGAGAACTGAGGATTGTCGAGGGGTTTAATTAAAGGCTGTAGTTCACTTTGACAAATTTTCACTTACTACATTTACAAGCAACATCTCGAGGGTCTATAGCTAAACTAAACCGGCTGGAGAAGGAAGAAGCGTGGAAGCTCATCCTCCTGTCATTCAAGTAACTTTGAAATGAGGCATGTTGATTAGTTGTGCATGGAAAAAAAAAAAAGACTTGAATGACTTTAATCAAAGTAGTTTGACTCTTTTTTCATAACTGTTCCGCATTTGGAACTATGCCTGTTTGAAAGACCCGCAGCAAACTGGAAAGTTTAACTTCGGGTTTAATTTCTAGTTAACCAAACTGTCTGCTTTGTTTCAGAGTCGCTCAGCAAATTTAAAAAACATTTTTGCATATTCTGATGCTCGTTTTGTGATTATATATTCAAGCGCTAGACCTGGATGTGAGCAGCGAGACTTGTTTGCAGACAGTGATTTTGTTTAGTCAAATTCAGAGAAGTCTGCGAAGGACTTCAAGGAGATTTAATCAAGCTAAGTGAAAGGCTAATATCATAGCACATAAAGTCCACTCCTGAATAATGCAAAGCAATGCAGGCAGAAAGRGGAAAATGCAACTCCTGTGTCCCACAGAGCTCTTTTAATTACAGGGAAGTCCTAGAAACATTCTGGGTGGTTCTGTGGAAGCCGCTGATCAATATGCAGCTGTAATGAAGGAAAGGGTGTGTTGAAACAGTACCGGCAGGAGGTGAATCAGTGGTACACCTACGGCACCCTGCGCATCCATCCACCTCAGAAAGGACACTGTGTAATTAGACAGCGTTGAGAGGATGAGGAAGATGATTAAAGGCAAGGAATTGTCTCTCATGCGGCCGAACTAGGAAAAAAATCAAATCTGGGGAACGTCCAGTAGAAGGAGGAGACAGGACGCGTCTTGGCTCAACGATGAAATATGCATCATATTCGCAATTACTTCAGAAAAATACACCTACGGTATAGAATGCAATGCTATTCACGTTATAGTTACATGATTTATTACACTTCAGAGAGGAGGTGGACATAAACATGGGTAACAAGAACATCCATAGCTGAACCAGTAAGTGCAAAGGGAAGTTTGGGAGACACGAAGCCTCATGCGCCCGCATTCAGCACTGCGGCTTAAAGGCTTGCAAGAGCCTCTGAGAGCCCGAATGACACCATGTTTTATCCTTGGATTTCCTGCATCTTCTTGTAGAACACCTGCCCGACAGGTGCGGGACAGGGGCTAYTGGGCTACAGAGCGGGACGACAGACACGACCCACCACGGGGCTTGTACACGTCGTGTCACTGCTGCCCCGGCACTGCACGCAACCCGCTATCCCCCGTCTGCTAAAGGCTCCCCCAACCGTAAAGGGCAACAAATCCGAAAAAGCCTTTTGCGCTTTCCCTGAAAAACGTCTGTTTTCATGCATTCACATACATATTCCTATTTTCATGGATTTCCAGGCCACGCTATTTCACCTTAGGGCAGCAGCTGCCATTTTTAAACTTGCCCACCGCCCCCGATGAAGGGGGACCCTTTTTCCCTCCATCACCTCATGAAGCCTCACCCCAGCGCCGACCCCCTCCCCTCCCGCCGCGGAAGGCCCTGCGCCCGCCGCCGGGCCGCTGTGAGGAGCCATCGGCTCGGGGCGAGGCGGCTCCCCGGGCCCCGCAGCGCCCGGCCGCGGCCGCCTCCGCCACCCTCCGCCCGCCCGGGCCCGGCCCTGCCCGGCCGCAGCGGTGCGCGGTGCCGCCGCCCTCCGGGGCCCCACCTGAGCTCCAGCTGGTCCAGGTTCTCGAGCAGGCGGCTCGAGCGGTCCGCCATGGAGGTGGAGCGGTAGAAGCGGCCTCGGAGCTGCCCGCCGGACTGCTGCTGCTGCTGCTGCTGCTGCTGCGCCCCCTCGCTGGCTTTGGCGCTGATCTTGGCCTGGGCCATAGCACCCGCCTGCTGCCGCCGGCGGATCCTCGCTGCGGCCGCTCCCTCCCCGCGTCCCGCAGGCGGCGGCCGAATGCCGACACCTCGCTCATGGCCAAAGAAGGAGCCCGCCCCGCCGCCTGCCCCCGCGGCCACCCCGCCTCCGCGCCGGGCCGCGGCCCCGCGGGCGCCGCCTCACGCAGGGCGCCTCGCCTGGCCCGGCAGGCCGAGTTCATCAGCGAGCCGGGGTACAGGTGGGTCACACGCGGGGATGAAACCCGCTGGGGGACAAGGGTGCGCGGTTGTTACCGACACCCCTCTGGTGTCACCCTGCGTCCTGTCCCACGCGGGTGCCTGCGAGCGGTGCCCAGCCGCCACGCGCCCCGACGCAGGGCGGCCGCGGGGTGCCTCTGCTTCTCACAAGAGCTGTCTGGGGCACAGAGAGACCCCGCGCTGCCCCTGCTTCTGTCCCCACTCCCCTTCGTGACAAAAGCAGCAAAACCTGGACCAGCCAAAAGCAGCGTGAACCCTGTCTCTTGCTGAACCGGAAGCTAAGGGAGGAATAATGAGGGTTTCAATATCTATATTCACTTCATTCCAGAGGGTAGCTGTTAGTATGAGGATTTGCCTTCCAGAACTGTTCTAGATGGTTGCTTCAGTGGTTTGCTCTTTCATTAAAGAAAGCAAGAAAACCCCATCACCCAACTGGTATTTTTATATAAAGCTATTCAAAAAGTGAGCTACAAAGCTGGAACATCTGAAAATGCAAGAAACGGGAAGAGGAAAACAAATGCTTTAAAAATCCAGAAGCCTGTTTGAGGGGAGAGAAAAGTTGGAGAGAAGTAAAACAGAGACGGCCTGTACTGTAAGCAGAACCTGAACAGCAGTCCTAAAAACAAGATACTTGAGATATTGCCACCGATAGCACATCTTTCTGGTGCCAACTGTAAGAGGCCCCTGACTACCTCCAGAAAAGGAGCCGTTCCACCAGCCGTTACTGTCCAAGACGATACAAAAAGGCTTACTGGAAAGGAAAGTGTTTAATGTTCTCTTCCTATGCCAGAAAGAAAAAAATGTATCTATTTCATGGTAGCCAAGGTAGTGGATCTACATCTAGTAATGACTTGTTCCAAGATCGTATTTAACTTGAGGGTACGAAACGGTACCTTCTCTCTGGCAAGCGCCCACCGTACCAACTTAGCAAACGACTCGCATGGAATCTCTTGTACTTCAGGTTCCTGCTGGGAGCCTTGGTTCCAGCAATTCAAGTCACACATAGGCTTTACTTGCCAGTACTGTGAGTATTTAAAAAGGAATTTGCTTATCCCAAAAGTCCAGGTTTGGGCAAATACCCCATGGCTCTAACAGACCAATTTTTGGCACCCAGCTAAGAGGGATTTTGCCACACAGGGATACGGTTTTGTATGCTTATCCCGCTGTGATTCAAAATAGCTGTTTTCTCAGGCTCGTCCATTCAGAATGATATCATGTCCCAAGCGCTCTCGTTAAATTAATTGCCTGAGTTTTCTTTGTTTTACATAGTTGGATAAGTAAGGCCTGTTGCCCATGAGTTCATGGAAATAACTTCATTTGAACAATTGTTCCATCCATCTCTCCACAGTTTTCATAGAAGATCATTAAAAACCGCTTCCCACCCCAAACAGAAACCACTTGTAGCCATGACAGACAGTTTGCAACCATTTTTTTCCCTAGGATCCTTCTATTCTTCCCATGCCCATTTATTAAGTATCAATTGGATTGGGTTTAAAAAGCAGAAATCAAAATAGCTGAACAGCTATGAACATTTTTTTTCCTTGCACAGGGGTTTAATTCCACGCAGGTAGAAGCTGCAATGAAACACAGGCACAGAACAGCTGTAGTCATGTCCAAACGTATCACATATGACTTACCCTCTTTAGCAGCAAAATGGCATTTTACCCTAGAAGTGAGAATAGCACAAACCATGGAACCAAAATGCAGGTTTAAAAAGCAAAAATGGTCTTCCCGGACAAGCCTCAGTGTTACTGCCTGTGCAACCCAAGATATTTTCCCATTTAGAAGCTTGGAAAGACCATGAAAACTGCTTTTCCTGCTCTCCAGGGGGGTAGATTGCCCCCTCTCCTCTCTATTTCTTGCCGAGGTACGTAAAGGGGCAGTTGTCACCACTTTTCCAAAATAATAGATGGCTGGGCTAGAAAGATAGGAGTCCATCTCTGGAGGAAGGGAAGTGACTCACAGCTGAATTGGGAGAAGTTTGGGGACACAAAAAGGAAGGAATTGGGTCCTTCGGGGCCACAAGGCAACAGGAGGAGGAAGGGCCCCTACATCTGAAACAAAGCACAGATTTCATCCTCCTCCTTGCAGTCTGTGGTAAAGAACGGTGATGGCCGGGCCAGGACTGCCAGTGCTGCTGTGCCTGTGTCCCCCTCTCCTCATCTTCTCCACAACTGTGTTCACGGGATGGACTGCACAGCCCTGCTCCAGCTATGGGCACTAGCAAGAAGAACATGAGGAGAGGGCGTGTATCTCACGGTTTCTGTACTCCTGCCTCAGCAGTGAAGCCGCTGGCTGTCTCTTGTTTAAACTACAGCATTGTAAAAAATGGGTGCAACTTGCAAAACAGAGCAACACACAGAAGAATCTCATCCACACGCACAAGGTCCCTTGAGGTAGCAGAAGCAGCAACCTTTCCAGGCCTCAGACATCTGAGGTATCTGTAGAAGTCCCAGAGCCAGGGAGATGATCTACACCAAAAGCAGTACAAATTGTCACATTGCTAAATAGCACCTTAGTTCCAGCTTTGCCTTATTCCAAACCCTGATACATACCTTGTCACATACCCTAACACTTATACATGAGCTGTCATGGAACAGGATCAAAGAGAAAGTCCACACCCAAGAAATGCCATGCCAGCTTATTTTCCTCCCTTCACCTACAGGAACTTCATCTGAAGAACCTTCTTTATACGCAGGTGTTACGGAAACACAGCAGTTCCCATATACAGTAGAAGGATGCAACCATGGCTTGGGCCAGCCAACCAAAGCCAGCTTGCAGTCTCCCCAGCACTGTAACAATAGCAGTGAAAATGGGCCAATGTGAGTTTCTAGGATATGTTTTCAATCAAAATATGTACCTGCTATCACAGTAGGCTGCCCCCTCACTTAGCACCTGCTGAACCTGTGCTACTGTGTCTTTACTGCTATTGTTACCAATGCTAATTAAAGCTAGCCCTGGGTTTGCCTATACACGTCGCAGTCATTTTACTGTGTAGGCAAGCCCTGAGGTCCCAAGCCTGTCAGAAGTCTGAATGAAGTCCTCTATCTCAGAAGCAATCTGAAAGCTGGTATGACCATTTCAGGGCATGCAGCAGTTCATTCTCATGGAGAGGAAAATCGCCTAGTAAATGAGCCAGTGAATTCTGTACAGCTGCAGATGCCTGGCTGATTGTCAATGGAGCTCTGAGCAAAAAAACAAATGGAAGGACTTCCCACTGACTGTAGTCAGTGAAAGTGAACTTGCACAGATATGCAAAGGGAACTTCACATTGAATTTCCACGCACGCAGAGCTTTGCCGTCCGAGTGCACACTTTGCATGTACTTGCCACTTGCCATAAATTTTCTGACTCGTTTACAACCACTTTTATAATATCTCGGACCATATTATTTGACCCAGATTGTTACAACTGAGCTCTAAACCACCTGAATTAAGAATTTCTACAGGAAACTTGAGGAGGTTTAGAACCATCAAAGAAATATGCAGATGCAGACTTTAATAAAGCTACTCAGCTGGAAAGAATTGCCAGAAAGTATCTTTGTACTAATGTCAGCCAATTTTTCTAAATTAATTTTGAAACAATTCATCATCCATCTTCCTCACCTCCTTCCAATTTACAGCAGTCATTGTAAACATCGCTAGGACAGCACAAGCAGATGATAGAACACTTTCCTTTTAAGAAAGAAGACAGCATTAACTTCATACCTCTATAAACATCACCATATTTGGTAAAGATTCAGTAAAGGTTTGCATTCTGTGACCACTATAGGAACAGTAGTGGTCATTTCTGTATACCTTGAAGAGCTAAGAAAATTAACCCACCATGCAAAAACACATACAAAGCAAGTAGCTTACAGTAAGCTAATCTCAATTCTTTTTAATTTTTTTTTTTTTTTTTTTTTTTNTTTTTTTTTTTTTTTTTTTTTTAATATTATTAAACTACAGAAGCAATCAGGCAGGCATGACATTTTAGTGCTCCAGTGACTTTAATAACAGCTGCACTGACTTATTTGGCATCTCATTTTGTCTGAATATGACCCAAAGAGGGATTTTGTTTGATATGAAAGACTACGGCACGCAAAGCACCAAACAGATAAGGGCCTTGTACCAATCTTGACTTGTCACGATTTCAGTTTTGTAAAAAACTTACACATGTACCATAGAGAAATTAAAAGCATTAAAATTAACAGCTGGTGGTAGCCAGGTAGAGATTAGACTTCTTCCTCATTAAAGATAAATACGAAAAAGCACCATAGGATTACTTTAGACTAGTCAAGGGTGAACTCAAACATCACCACAAAAGCAAATTCTCTTAAAAAGGGCAGGACAAATCACTTCTAGTACAAACATAAAGGATGCTGGGCAAGCTCCTTTTAATAGATGAGTTGTGCTTGTAAACGCAGACAAATCTCTCGGCATATGCAGGGCAAACCTCAAAAGTTTCAGCCAGTTAAACAAGACTCCCAGCCAGAAACATTAAATTCTGAAACACAACCATTTACAGGACACCTTTTCCAGCTGAAGAACAAGGTGCAGTACCACAAGATGTCGGTGAGTAACAAGTCACATGTCTGTGCACGCAGCATTTTAGGAATCCAATTTTCTCTGCTCTTCTGGAAATAGAAGTATCACAAGCCTGTGATGGCCGAAAACTTTGCAAAGAAAAATTTCAGAGGTTAAGAGAACCTCAAAGAGACCAAAGAAAATGACAAATTTCAAGACACCGATAATTCTGGAGACTACTTTTAACATAAAAAGAATACAGAGACTAGAACTCTATTTAGCTGTTTTGTAAAAGCCATAGCAGCAGTGGTTGGGATTTGCTACTTGCTTTGGTAAGCAGATGAGGAGGCCAATACAATGTGTTTTAATAACTGAAGCTCCAAGTATAGAGAATGTGTGTGCACACATGGCTTTTTTTTTTTTTTTTTTTTTTTTTTTTTTTTTTTAATGCAACTGAGTTAAGTCATGGCCCATCAGGTACAAGCAAGCTTTACATATATGACAGAATAAAATGTTATGAGGAATAAAGCACATGATCAAAATCTAACATAGCAGACTGGAGAAGACCATCTAACCCAGACTTTAAACATTTGTTGAGCCAAGCAAAGAACTTTCTCAAGCTGAAACATCTTTTCATGTGAAAGGAATTTGCAACTTTAGGGTTTGCACTGCAAAAACCAAACCTGCCCAAAAGCCTCTATAACTTGGACTGATGTTTTTGCGGATGAAAATTGTTTTCTGTCTCATTTCACCCTTTATTACAAGAACTTGGTGTGAAAAATTCTGGAACTGATTTAGCTTGAATCAGTAGCTAAAGGCAACTCAAAGTCTTCCAGAATAGGGCTTCCTTAGCAGCAGTATGAACTACACACCCAGATTTGAAAAGGAGTGTGATTAATCTGAGGTTTGCAGTAGGAAAGCAAGCAGCAGGCACAAGGGAAAAACATTAAGAGGTCCTGTTCAATCTGTACCACTTGGGTGTCAGAGTCAAATGCACTGGAAACATTCAAACTATTTTCTGGTGTTTGAACAGTTTTTTCAAGTTGTCTGATTGCTAATGAGCACTGAGATAACTCACTAGATTCTTCATTAATTCTATTTGTTTCAGAGATGGCAATTATAATCAGAATCATGATTGGAAATAAACCAGTGCTAGTTTTCCAGCTTTTCTAACCATGATGACACACAGCTGTAGTTACTCTGATTCTTTGGAATCAAGAGTGAGAAAAATCTAGCCTTCCCCTTGTCTTACTCTCTACAAAAAGTATTTGTTTGCATAATAAATATTTAGATTTACAGCAGTTAGAAGCAAACTCACAGGCTAATGAATAATAATAAAAAAATCAAGCTGGCATTTTATTACATTGAGGTTTCTTACTGATTGACAGCAATCATTAACTGAAGTATAATAGGGTGGTAAAGCTGGACAGTTTGCATAGGTATTTTTAAACGAAGGAACTGAGAAAGGTGGCATAGATAACAATTTTAAACACAGAAATAATTGTTCACCTTAAAATAAGGACAATACAAAAATAATTAACACATTTACATTCATTTATCCAAGGCCAGCTCTTAATGAATAGAAGGGAGCAAAGACGATAGTATATAGGAATAATACAGCTTAAATTCTCTCTCATCTATTCCAAACAGGAACTAGAAAGTTTATTTAGCTTCTGTTCCCTTAAAAAGTTGTTCCAGCCTCAGATCAGGGAAAGGAAATGAACCTATCAAACTTTAAGCCATCAAACCCAACACTCTACCATGCTACTATTGAAAAAACATACACATTTATAAAAATAAAGTTAACAAACTAACTGTACAGCCTGTGGGCCTGATTCTGACATTTATAACAAACAGGACATACACAAAGTTATGGTCTATGAGGTGAGACTGGCCACAGACAAGAGTTAGGCCATATGTTCAATCTATAAACCTGGGATCTAAGCTTCTCTTTATAACAAGATTAGCTAGGCAAATCTGAGATAATTGGAGTTTACTATTTTTATCTGTTGCAAAGACCACATGAAAAAAGTAAATAAAGACAATGACATTTTGTGACAGAAAAATTAAATACAAGAACCAATTCTGAAAAAATGAACAACAACTAAAAACCCCAAAATACCTAGTAAGACCAGCCTACTAATTAGGCAACAACTTATACAGCTAGACTGGAGACACTTAGTCATCACCCATTAGAAACAGAATATGCAAAGGCTTAAAAATTTGTTTTTATCATACACAATATATTGCAGCAGATATCCATAAACTCCATCTGTTCATCAGCATGACAGAGGACATCAGATTATAAATCTAACCATTCGAGATACTGACGTGTTTTTGAAGTGGCATTTCTGAACCTTTGTAAATAGATGAACAAGCTTCCATTTTTGTGAGCAGCTCTGATGACATGGTGTTAGTGTACTGAAGTATCTTCATTTACATTCCCTCAAGGCTTCTCTTGATAGCTTCTTCCAATTCTGCATCTTGCTCTGTATAAATACAAAAAAAGATTATAATCTCAAACTATGGTCAATAACTAGTCATAAACACAACTACATTAATATTACTACATAAAGCAACAAATTACTTCTGTGGGCAATGTCAGTAGACTGCAAAAAAAAGGTAGAGAAACAGAATGAAAGTATTTTCCCTCCTTCTGTCTTATGCTATCTTTTCAACACTTCAAAATACAGGAGCAACCTCTACAACCTTCCACTGTATTAACTAGGGCCAGCCCAATGATTAATTTAAGAGTATAACGCAACTACATATTTACTGGTCAAAATAATACCAAGATTAGAACCCATATGTATGCACCAAGAAAAATAAATAAAGTATTACAACAAAAAAAGACAGACACACAAAACAAGGAGAGAGGTTTCAGTATTTTCATTCCAGTTCCTTATCAATAGATATTCCTGTATCTACATTCTAACTTAGCACCACTGTTGTCACTCTTACTAGGAAGGCCAGACATAAGTAGAGAAAAAGTCATATCAACAGTAAGAATAGTCTAGATCAGGGCTGTAACATTTTTGATGGTTGGGGGGAAGACTGCATTGCACTCATCTGACTTGTTAACAACCTCTCTTAAACACCTTTCATAATACTGAAAAACACTAATTGTTTGGTGTTAGTGACTTAAATATCGTAAGTTAGACAAGATTTATATGTACAGTAATACCAATGGCATAGTTGGAAAAATTAAAGCAGCTTTCAGACACACTGTCATTCTTGACTTATTAATCTTCTGCTTTAGGAAGACACAAGCACATCCTATAAAAAAAGCTGTCCTTATGACAAAGAAAACAGAATAATTATATATATTAACATAACAGATTTTAAAACTTTAATTATTGTTGGGCTGTTTTATGCAAGGCCTAGATTTGGAACAGAAAGAGTATCAATGAGTGCTCTCTCATGTCAGCAGAGCCATATTCATTCACCTGGACTGTACTGTAACATCCGGTACTACTGATAAAAGAGGTAAGTTAGTTACTGAAAGGAAAACATTACATGGTCACAGAAACAAAACGATACTTTGAAACCAAAATAAAGCAGAAAGCCATTTGCAGACAACTGCTTGCCTTAAAATATGTTGTCAATTAGCCACTAAGCATGTGCAAGAATCAAGAATAAGGTCCGAACTGTGACTCTGTTGCTAATGGCATGCAGTTAGCTCCACAGTGATATCTGGATTGTCCTCTATTCCCTGGAGCTGCTGAAGCAGCGTTTTCTGCCTCCTACACTTGCTTTTTGCTTTCTTCTCTTCCAGCAGTTGCTAGTGCTTTTTCCTTTTTGCCCCTTTCTGGGGTTGATTTTGCCTCCTCACTCCCTCTTACCCCATGATAGAACTGCCATTAACCACGCAGGCAGCCAGTGAGCACAGCTGAAGCCAGGCTGCTTCCTAAGGTCAGATGCCTTCAGCACTGCAGCATCAGAACTGGGACCTCCTGTATGCACCGAATGCCACTGCTGTCCCTGATGGCAATACCGAGCACTAGGGGGACCCAAGTGTGGCAAACTTTCAGTACTGTAGATGAATATGTTAGACATTTAGTAACAGTTGGTAAATTTATAACTGAATAAATTCTGGGAATATAAGATTCAGTTATCAGTTTTATCATTGACCTTGTACAAATTATTTATTGATTTTTCTTAGCACGTTTTATTTCCATCAGGTGGAAGGGCAGAGTCAAGCCTTTAAACAATAAATTACTTTCAAAGTGCACTGTAGTCTGTCACCAAAAATTAACGACTACATTGTATGAACACCACCACTAAGCACAACAGCAAAAGCATGAAAACAATTTCAAATAAGGTAAGATATGATGTGAGCAGACAGCTGTACTGCTGATTCAAACTTGTGCATAAATCTACAGCTCTTTTAGGAGACCAGAGTGCTTTGTTGAGATATAATACCTGATTTTGAACTATTTATTCAGAAGTTCAACTATTTAGTCAGTAGTTCTACTCTGAGTCAACACAGTCATATTAAACTGGTACAAAGTGAGCTCAGACAAGTCTTTAATTGCACAATACCCTGTGGTGCACCAATAAAATACGTTTTGAGTCTGCTCGCATACTTTTCAGGTTAGGAGATTATTTTTTATTTCTAATTCATCACAGTGTTCTTAACTACTCAAGATTGCCCAGCATATTTTAGAGAGTATTCCCAAGAGGTCACTTGCCATAAAACTGATCGTAAGTTTAGTTTCGGTGTCTTCTATAATTAATAGCACTTCTGAACACAGAAAAGTAAAAATTAACAGACCTTCCTGTTCCTTTGTTTCTTCTAAGCTCCTCTTCACTGTTAGTTTGATATCTTCATCCTCTTCGCTATCTGAACCTTTAATGCACAAATCAAACATAAATTACACATTGCTTCTAATAAAAAAAGTTAACAGTCCCCTCCTGCATTTCTCTTACTGTAACACTACTGTAGGTTGGATTTGATCTGAAACTTGGTACTTGGTATGATCTGAAAATCAAGGTAAAAATACATTATAGTGGTAGTTTAAGACAATAATTCAAGAGACAGAGTTATTTTTCAGCTACCTTCTTCCCTTTCTCCCGAAAATCTAGAGGCAGACTGCTTCAGTTTTATATTATTTTAAAGTGGTAACAAGAAATAATAGGTGCAGAAGCTACTGTTAGTGTCTACTGCATTTGCTTTTTTGTAGTACTCAGTTATTAAAAAAAAAAAAAACAGACATTACTCACTTTCTACAAAATGTATCAAGGATTTAATTATGGGAAGAAGTGCTATAGTATGTCTCTGCCTACACATGATCTTAGTTGTATTTTGTTGCCTAAATACTCCATTTGAACAAGAGAGTGCTATAACTCAACTGAGCAATGGAATTCAGCAGATATTGTTCAAGTCTCACAGAAGAAAAAAGTCGATACAGTTAGTTTAATCTGCTAACTCATCATAGCCAAGCCCAGCAAAAACTCTACCACCTTTCCCTTTCTAAATAATGCTCTTCATGAGGCTGGTTTCCAGCTCCAGAATGACAGCTCTATTTTGAAGTGTCTAGTAGGGATTGGTGTACCTAAGGTGTTCTTTTTTCTTTTGTTTTAAACRGAGTGTCAGGAAACTACGGGTTAAAAAAATAAAGTCAATGAGTCACATTATGTATTCATTCTCCTGCTACAGGCTATTGCTATTTTGGGAGATGGTCTCTGTATGAGGTCTTACAGCATTCACAATCAACTAGGTCTCCTACAGTCATATCAACAGAAGCACTTCCCTTAAATTCATCACATTTATTAGTACACCAATGTACTTCTGTTTACATTTACTGGCAAAGAACATTCCGATATGGACATCGAATTTACTAACTGTGTGACTTCTGGCATTTTAAATGACCCAAGTCAGGTATTCTAAGTGACAGGTACACTTCCTAAAATTTGTTTTCAAACCTCTGACACATACACCTTGTTTGACCAGCAACGTTGCTGACTTTTCCAATTCCAGGAATACAAACTCCAACAGCTGGTATCAAACAGAGATCAGGAACCCACAAAGATGCCAGAAATAGCTGGATATACACTGCAGTTAAAATGGTCTTTCTCCAGTCACTTGGCAGACTGACTGTGAATCGTTTTTGGAGCTGCCTACTATCTCTGGGCAGAAGAGAGTCTATTTTTTACATCATCTTCTAAAGCAAACAAAGCAAAAGAAAGAAAAATCCACACAACAAAAAAAATGTCATTACAATCACTTATGAAAGGGAGGAAAAAGTGCAAAGAAAACGCTTTGCACAAGTGGCTTCTCCCTTATTAACCATCCTTTTGATCTTCCAGCCCAGAAGACATCTCAGACTGCTCTAAAAAGTTTTGTACCTGTTAGAGGTGTAACAGTTGAAGCAATCACTCCCTAACTCATTTCTTGGCATAAGTATAATGGAAGAATTGAGTTCTTGTGAGCAGTAAGGCATAGTACAAGAGGGTCTCTGGTTTGCTACCATTTCAAATAAAAATGCATTAAGAGCACTTTTCTGAAGGTTTGTGGGGGTTTTTTTTAGGCGAATTGACAGAAGATGCTAGCAAACGGGCAAGGCAATATTCTTCTGATTGGCATCTTGCATAGATGGTTGAACAGCAGAGGATAGGAGTAGTCAGAAATCCAGGAGTTTCTTTCAGATATGATCTAAAGAAGTCAACTCTCCTGAACTGGTTATAGAGTCAGTTAGCATTCACCACAGAAGCAGCCATGATGGCAACCCCTGACACTGTGTTAGAGGACAGCACTTTACTGCTTACTCCTGGCTTCCCTGACCCAGGCAACAGGCTAACTTGACACTAATTTTTCAGAATACAGCAGATCAGCAGCTAAGTTGACTTTACTGTCAATTAGGACAGTTATGAATGCTGAAACAGGATTTGTAGATAGAATGATTATTTTAGTTCATTAAGAAAGTTTAGGATTCATCTTATATATTAATGCAGGCCTCATCTTGCCAAAATGTTTTGCTAGTCACACCACCTTAATTACACCATTGTAATAACATGGGGTACATAGTTATATTGGAGCAGAGGTATATACAAACTGGCATGCAAAACATTTAAACATTTTTAAAACAACCTGCCTGCCCCATGATTTATCACTGCACGTGATACGCAATAACTAAATACTACTTGATAGTTTAACATCACAGAGAACAGGTTTGCTTAAAGCATAGCTGAAGACAACACCATTCCACTGCCAGAAACTATAAAACTTGAAAACAATTAATACTGATGATGATCTGTTAGTTTGAGGGGAAAAAAATGAGCTCAAGTCAAATGTGGTTATGAAGCATGTTAAAAGTCTCATGAGCTACACTGCCTTCGCTGGTCATGATTTGGAAGACTTCTCTCCCCTCTACCTAACTGTATTAATGCACATTCAACTTCCCATGAAGGCAGTTGCTGGATTCTCTGAAATCTTTTAGTTGGTGCAAGTTAACCTATTAAGAGGCTAACAAAGAGCCAAATCTTATTTAGGAGCTTTTCACACAAAGGCTTGTCAGTATCTCAAATCATACTGAGACTTTCCTTATCCAAAAACAAAAACATGGTTATGCTTGTCCTCAGTGTTCCCCTCTGCCCCCACCCTCCCCAAACCTACACAGAGCAAAGACTAAAGGCACCAAACCAGTAAAGATGAGAATTTTAAGATGTTCTGATATGGCTCTATGGGAATCAGGAATAAGACTGTAACAGTCAGAAGAAAACCTGTCTGCAGGCAAAAATCCTAGGTAGAAATGCTCCAACAAATAATGGGGTGGGGAGCAGGAATCCAGCTTCCTTTAGGGGCAAGACAGCAAGAACTATTAGTGTGGAACTCATCACTTGTCAACCTAAGAGAAGGAAAGGCCAACTGATTGAACAGATGCATTTTCAAGTCAGAAGACACCAGGCTGCTTTTCCACATGGGACAGGTCATTGTGCTTGATCTAATGTTGCTTGTAGTGTGTCTGTACCCTGTAACCGAACTCTGCTCTCAAGGAGATCTTGGATTCCAGTTAAGAATATACTCCATGCAAATATCACAGAACGGCTGAGGTTGGAAGGGACCTCTGGAGGTCATCTTGTCCAGCCCCCCTGCTCAAGCAGAATCACTTAGAGCCAGCTGCCCAGGACTATGTCCGGACAGCTTTTGAATATTACCAAAAAGATACTGTACTGGGGAGCTCAGAACTTGACAGTTACGGCCTTACCAGTGCTGAGTAGAGAGAAGGGACCGCCTCCCTCAACCTGCTGGCAACAGTCCTAATGCATCCCAGGGTACTGTTGGCCTTCTGAGCCATGAGAGCACATTGCTGGCTCGTGCTCAACGTGGTGTCCACCAGGACCTCCAGGTCCTTTTCTGCAAAGCTGTTTTCCAGCTGGTTGACCCCTGGTCAGATATATTGGTGCCTGGGGTTGTTCCTCCCCAAGTGCAGGACTTTGCACTTCTCCTTGTTGAACTTCATGAGGTTCCTGTCAGCCCATTTCTCCCATCAAGGTTCCTCTGGATGGCAGCACAACCAGAGGGTTGTGTCATTAGCAAACCTGCTGAGGGTACACTCTGCCCCACCATCTAGATCGTTAATGAAGACATTAAACAGGACCAGACCCAGTACTGACCCCTGGAGTACACAGCTGCTTACTGGCCTCCAACTGGACTTCATGCCAGTGATCATCATGTTCCGGGTCTGGCCATTCAGCCAGTTTTCAATCCACCTCACAGTTTGCTCATCCAGCCCACACTTAATCAGCATATACTCCTGGTACTGCTGGCACCTCCTGATGATGAAGGAGTAAATGAGAATGTTTAATCTGGAGAAATCAGGCACGTCCTGTCTCTCTTGTTAAAATGCTTAGCACATTCTGTAGCTCCCAACTCTTCTGGGCTCAGAGGAAAAGCAATTGCCCAGTTTCTCAGCCAAGAGATCTTAAGATACGGCCTCTTCTCTAGTACATTTTGTTAAACAACAGCTAAGAAACTCTGACTATACCTATTCCCTCAAAGAAATCCTACTACTCACTGTTGGCCTCATGTATTGCCAAATTCCTGCTGGAAGAACAAAATAAACAGGAGAGCAAATTCTGGATGAATGTAGAGCTCAGAGATCAGAAAGATTAATCCTATAGATGGGAGCAAATATAGTGATTTTTTGACGTTTCATGAGTCTCTCATAGAAACCTATTCTGGGAAGAGACTGGTAAACTTTCACAGAATGCAAGCGCCACCCACTGTCCTGACATCAAAGCGCCACAGCTTGAATTTGGTTTAGCTGCCCACATGGCTCAGCATAAATCCCCCCTATATCTGATCCTCTTCTCTTGCAACCTCCCTAGTTACCACCATCCCCTTAAAAATTTCCATCAGGTTTACCGGTTCCTCTGTCTCACCAGAGACTCGATTTCCCTCCCCCAGCCTTAGTCCACCTCCCTTGCCGCACAACTTCTTAACACACCTCCTGACTACTTCACACATTGTGCAGTCTCACACCCTACCTCCACTTCTCTCCTACAATGCTCCTTCTCTTAGTCTTTTCAGTAACTCCCAATCTCACCTGCCTCCTTCCCATCCCAATGTACGGTGACATTAATATCACACTTAACTCACTGTCTCTCCAACCACTGACCCTTTTCCTTTTACAGTTGGTGTCTCAAGTTTTAGTGCTACCTTACCTTAAGGATACCATTAAAGTTACCTCATTCAGTATCCTAGTAACTACTTAGCCAAAAACTTAAGATCAGTACCCCATTCTTACCTTTGTTAGCAATCACGTTCAGTATGTGTGATCATGCTGCCTTGGCTTCCAGAATCCTTTCCTTTATTCCTTCTTCAGTATGTCCCTGGAGGATCCTCCCCACATACTCCTCCCCAATACTTACTGTTCTAATCTCCGTTTCTTCATTAAGGTAACATCATCTGTAGATGCAAGTACAGCTGCTCCCTGCTGAGGGTTCACAAATACACAAGACCTCTCTTCCTCCATGCAAACTAAAGCTTCACTCTATATATCTCTCCCTACAGATGCTCATTCATCTGTTCATTTAAGTGTAGCATGACTAAAAATAAAGCTCTCAATCCCGCCCGCTCCTCCAATTGTATTTTTTGGAAACTGTGGCCAATACCATGACGGTCACTCAGGCTTTCACTTAACCTTCATCTTAGACACCTCTCTAAAATTCACAACCAGATTAAACTAAACCTTGAGGATTTTTTTGTATGATCTGAGTGGTGAGGTCTTCCCAGTTCATCCACTTGGCTACAATACTTGTTCAGACTCATCATTGCTTTCTCCCTACGGCATATACATATATTCAAAGATGCACACAAGAGATGCCACTGACATACCAAAGCCAACAATAACTTCCTGTTGTAGCTAAACACAAGGTTACAACTCAAGGGTGACTTTCTTATCACCTCCTACTGCAATAGGCTGTGGCCACTGTAATAATAGTGTAAATAAAGGAATAAATTCTTACTAGAGTAACTATCATTCATTCTTGGTGCATCACACTGCAGATGCTCATGCCCTTCACATTCAGTCTCTTTGGACAGTGGGGGCTGGAGGCTGTGACCTATCTTTAGTCATTTGCAGTCTGTTTTAACGGAAGGTTCGGAAAAAGCAGAGACTGGGGTCAGATGTAGTATTCATATTGGACCTCAACACCCACAAAAACTTACCTACTGAGAAGGCAAGCAATTATTCTCAATGTCTTCTGTAAATTAATTCTTAACTCCTCTTAAATTCTTTTGTTGGCTCTATGTAAACCAAAAGCTTTTTGGGATAGTAGGAGCTAGAAAGCTTAGCAGCATTCATCAAAATGAACTGAAATCCTGCTCTTCCAAATACAAGCTCTCATAGAAGCTGCATTCAGTAGTATTCAAACACTTCAGGCAATAGTAACAGATTGAAGATGCAGGCTGACAACTCCACTTGAGCACAGTGGAAACGAACCTTATAGGTCAGCGAAAGAGGCACAGTGGCTATTTGGCAGACATTGTAAATCACTACACCATTGATTCTGACAGTCTCATGAGACAGCCTTGCTCTTTAAAAGAAAGAAGAAGAAATACTCCAAAAAATTTGGTCCTCTTATTATTAAAAGAAGTCTGTTTTACTTAAAAGCTCAGTCAATAAAGGATCTCATTTGAATATGACTGTGAGAAACACAGTTAAGCTAAAGCCATCAACTTACAAAAATCACTTTTGTCAACCAAGAAGTTGTGGCATTCCTGTCAGTGTCAGGATGGGTATGATGATCCCTAACCTACCATCAGCTTTGCCCTCAACATTGTCCAGCACTCATTAGAAGTATAAGCTGTAGCAGTACTGTCATGACTATCAAGAGTCAAGACATAGACAAGGGAATGATGGTGTTTTTCTGCATGCTACAAACTTTTCTTTGCAAAGGAATTACAGAAGGGAGACATTGAAAACTCTTCTACCCCTTTCAAACCACTCAATTAACATGCATGAATCTCCCATCATGTGTTGTGCCTTCAGCATAAAAGAAAAACAAAACAAAACAAAAACCAAACTCTTCTGTATTTATGAACTCAGGTTTAGCAGCAGAAGAGAGCAAATAAGAATAAATGTCTTGCCTACTCTTTTCATACCTCAACGGAAATTCATGCATCCACTACAGCCAATGGTCTCCTAAGGTAACATACAGTTGATATCCTATTGCAACATATGCAGGAACTTTTATTTTTATTTATTTATTTTAAAATGAATGCACATACCACAGTTCCCACAGCAGTTCTGCTGACATGGTAAAATGGTTCACAAGGTGCAACTGCCAGAGATTGCCACAATCCAAACACAATCCAGCTGCTCACAAGCTAATGATAGCTCTGTGAAGGTGATTCAGGGAAATAGCTTTTTCATTCTGAAGCTTATCCAATACCAACAACTGTCTTGTATTTTTCAACGCAATTCTCTGTGGTAACTGTTTCTCACTTATTTCTCCCTCCAGAATAATAGCCATAGGCTTGAGAAAGTCACAAAGCAAGCAATTCTTGTTTATATTTCCTTATATTCAGCTGCATTTCTGTAACAGGACAACAGGTTATACCAGCCTATGATACACTGCACGACTTTCCAGCTCAGCCCTCTGATACTGGTCTTGCCACACTAAGACTTGCAAATGCTTGCTGATGCTGCTGAGCCACACAGGGAAGTGTGTATTCTGCAGTGGCGTTATCTTTTTAAGAAAAACTTTATAGACTCTTGGTAACAACATCACCCCACTACGTAGCGAACACAGACCTATTATCAAAACTGAATTTTCTAATGTCCTGTTTTAATACAGGAATAGGAGACGAAGGCAGCTCTCACTATTCTGAGTCCCACCCCACTCCTCACTCACACTGACTGGGGAAAGGGACCAAGGATGGTTCAAGACAATTCTGTTCCTTACAAGTTTGCCAGGGAATGCCGACAGCCAAAGGACTCATGTGTGATTCCCTCACTTTCCTGCTCAAAGTTGGTTTTTGGTTGGTTTTTTTTGTTGTTGGTTTTGTTTTTGGTTTTGTTTTTTATAATTACCACATGCATAACTTAAGTGGGATGCACAATGATCAGCCAGCCAGCAAGCTAAGGCTTGGGGCCTTCTCAGTAGTGCCCATCACTGTACGAGTAAATTAAATATTAATGTAGTAGAGGACATTGAAAGAAGGGTTAGATTAGGAAACTTCTGAAAGCAAGACCAATATAAAAAAAAATACTGGAGTATAATTTAGACACAGAAAATGGTTAGATCAAAGTCATCACCTCTGAGCCACTACACCCCGGTGAATAAAGCTATACTAGCAAAACTACCCAGGCAGGGAGCTCGAGTACCGTTACATAGCAAAACAGCCATTCCCCTCTCCTCACTGTCTCATATCATTAAGTCGCACAAACAACTGTACAAGAAAGGAAGCCCCTACAGCTAAATTGACTTACAGCTAAATTGACTTAAATTGACTGCTTGCAAGTTACAACTCTCTTCCAACTCTTCCTCCCAAAAATACACAAAGCTCCCAAAGCAAAACCAGCCTCCCATGTCAATATATAGTTATAGCTATAATAACATTAGAAGAGATCTATCAATCTTGGAATTTCAATACGCTCTACAAAGAAAACATTCGTAGTGGGAATGCAATGATTCATTCTTTATGGATAGCTTTATGGATAACTGTGGAGAAAAGTCACCTTCCCCCTTGAGCAAAATGAACTGCACTAGTGAAAGCGACAGTTCTGTAATTAACTACACCAAGAAATTTTACTGGTATGGCTGCTTCTGGCTGGGAATCACATCTCCATAATCCAGCTGAAAAATCTAGACCAGCAAATGCCTGGGGTGGCCAGAAAACTCTAAGCACCTTTTCTGTATCAGAATCACATAAATCAATTCCAGCTCACCACAGATAATTCTTTTCAGGATGCCATTTAATTATCCTATCTTTCTTTTTCCCTTTAATTGATCGATGCCAATTCACCATTCAGTGCTAGCACTCCACTTTAATCTTTCTGGTAGAACAGCAGCACTATGTGATAGCTCTCATACACCTGCATCAAGACTAGCAGTGTATTTTTCTGAAAACAGTTTAGGGCTAATTCAGAAACAACATTCTGTAATATGCACTCAATTTACAACCCCCCAAAACTACAAGAAGCAGCCAGAAAAAGCAATAATGTGTTTATAGAGAAGTGTCAGGTCTTCTAGGAAAACTTCACTTCAAGATATTTTAAAATACTGAGAAGTATTAAAACCCATCTCAGCTCCGGTATCCTTTGCATGAAAATGAGCTGGCTCAAACCTCTTTGATTATCCTATATAAAACCAGTGTGATCATTTTAGTGTGCCATTAATTAGAACATGGCATTCTAGAGAACTTAAAAGCTTTCATTGATATTTTGCCTCCAAATGGATGTGTGAGCCATCTTCCAGTGAAGACACTTATCAAGTGACTGGAAGTAGCCAGGAGGACAATCGGAGTTAAAATAGGCAGAGATATTTTGGGAAATAATGATGCTTTAGCAGGGTCACGTTTGTTTCAGACCCAGAACAAATCAAGCAAAGCAGACTTGAGTACAAATTGATAAATATCCACACGAGAGTGCTCTAAACAGCTTCTCTTTAACTAGAAAGGAGTTTTCAGACCGAAACAACAGTTTGTCTCCTGCTACAATAAAGAATACAGGGAGGACAGAGTTTGTTATGTTGAATAAAAATGCTTAATTAAGTTTGGTTTCAAAGCTTGCCCCAAGCAAATTGATTTTCTGATCTATATTTCATTGAAATACCAGTACAATACAAGAAGCATCAAGCAAGAGCTTGTGTTACCAGCACAAGCGTTCAATTCATTTATTGGAAAGAACTATCGATTTACTGGAAAGATTGTGTTTAATGTTTACTTTCTACCTTTTGTGGTATCTGAAATGCTATTTAGCAAGGCACATATCATGTCTCCTTCAACGTGGTGAGGATTTAGGATGCGAGCTGACCGCTGGGTCATCTTGAATTGAGCTTCCAGTTCCAGGAAGCTTTTGTCTCCAGAAAGTACAGTGAAAGGAATTTGCTTGGGCAGGTGCGCATCCAGACGACCAGCCTGTACGGAAACACATGACAAGTGCTGAACTGAGATCATGTTTTTATCTCGTGGGGTTTGGCTAGCTTTTTGTAAGACAGGTCTTCATAGGAAAGCCTTCTACAGCAACTTACCTCCACTTTTATGGTCCGATGCACATTATACCACTGTGAAAGGTATTATTTCAACAGTTTGACGCTGCATTTATTCTGTACATATGACAATAGATACAGGAAGTGGCTACCAGAACAGTACAGATGGAGTATGGAACAAATTCCTAAAAAGCAGCATTTCAGAACCATCTCCACATAAAACAAGTCATCTGCACAGAGCGTTTTAAGAATCATAAAAAAAGTGTAATGTAATCCATAAACACTGTTGCAAAACATGCTTATATCGTATAATTAGATTCTCAAGTAGTTTTATCTAACTGATAAAGCACTATATTAAGAACATGAGTCCCCATGGCATCCCAGATTCCTGTCCTTCACCTGCACCTCTCCCAACCCAAAGCCCTTGGTCTACTGAACAGAGGCACTGCTCTTTGTCAGCCCAACAGGGTCTCTGAAACTGGAACCCATCCAACTCCATCTTAAAGATGGCTCTAGATTTGGGCTACTTGAAGAGAGAGGCAGGAGTTACATTTCTCTCTGAAACAGAAAGTGTAAGAATTGTGGTTTCTTATTCTTCATTCCCTAACCAGCCCCCTTCCCCTCCACAACAGACTGATGTCCTATTTGGGCTAATTTTTGTATTCCTACGGAAAGGGGGGGGGATAATAAAAAAAAAACAAAACAAAACAAATCACTTTTCAACAGGCTCTCTCCACTCAATTCAGGTTTATCATTCTTTTTAGTGGATGTAGAAGTCACATGAAGAGAATCTAAGAATCTCATCTCTAATTAGTACCATCAATAGCAAACATCATCTGCCACTCTTCTTTGGGTACTGAAACACAACAATAAAGAAAGCGTGCACTAACTTACATGAACACAGAGAGCAAAATCTGCTGCTTCTCTTCTAGTACCGCAACGTGGATGAAGAAAAAAACATCCAATCCTCTTAAGATAATTGTAAATTTTGCACTGCACTGGAGGTTTCCAGTTGCTGTATCCTCCTAAACAGTGAAGAAGAAAAATAAAAAAATTAGAAAAAAGGAAACACCCCCCCCCCAAAAAACCCAGAAATGCCACTTGAATTAAGAATGCAAGAAGGCAAAAGCAAAGATAAATCTGTCTTTAAAGACAGAACTTATTTTGACCAATGTGAAAGCTAAAATAAACGTATAACCAAAATCCCAAAAGAACCCTTGTTCTTGGGTTCGAAAGCAAAAAAGGAAAGAGTAGCTAGCCTGATTCTACAAAAAGCCTCTCATTCAATTTTGTATGAATTTTTCTTCCAATCCTGAAAAACTTATCTTCTAGATATGACGTGCGTTTAGACACAAGGATGTATTTTTTCCAGTTTTAAGCACAGCTATGGCTAATGTGCAGAAGCAGAGGAGCTCTGGGAACGCAGTACAAGTAACAGAAATGCTTCTCTTAGGGAATCTTATGATAATGTAATGCCCAAGATTATTTCCAACAGACTCTATAACTGCCTGACACATCACAGGTCAGGACTCTTTAAAAAGAAGATCCAAGAACTGGAGCAACAGCTGAAACAAATGCTAGAGTCCTGACAAACACTTGGATGCAGTCAAAGATAAGCAAAATGAGGCTACAACTGGGGAAAAATTAAGTGCAGGAATTTTCTCAACAGTATCCTAAAACATGTAGTTACTGGCTGAGAAAACAGTTGGATAATAGAGACGAGCTGAGTAACAGGACTGCTACAGAGAAAAAGAATACCAGGCTGAAACAGGCTGCAAGGGAAAGGAAAGGAACAGCAAGTCTCTCAAGAAGACAGGGAAAAACAGAGGAGCTTGCAGTTACTATGGCAACATAAAAAGACAAACAAATGGAAGGATAATTTGAAGGGAATGAGTAAGAATTTCATGACATTCCCCATTGCTAAGAAATAATGGGTCTGCAATGGAGAGGAAAAAAATGTTACTTTATCTGCCAGATGATAGAGTGGCTGGATGTAAGAAAGGATTTTGAATGGAAAGTGAAAGCAGTCATTGATGGCACTTCATTTGAGGACATGTGAAACTAACGCTCAAGTAAACAGGCTGCAGAGGATTGTGTATTCCAACCTGCCCACCCCTAGTCTGACAAAGAAGTAGAAGCAATCTTCAGTAGATTTCTCCTGTTTTTTTTTTTTGTTTGTTTGGTTTTTTTTTTTTTTTTTTTTTTTCTTTTCAGCCTAATGGCTGTAAGAGGGTATCAAAAATTATCTCAATAATAAGTGGGATAAGCGATTCAGGCATCAACAGGTCTTTCTGTCCAACCTCAGCAGCATGAAAACTCTCAGCTTTCAGGATGTTCTTGATTAGCTTTTAAAGGAAGAGATAATCAAGAACATTAAGTAAAGAAGTAGTGCAGTGCAATGGTGTTTACTAAGTGTAAAACACGCCTGACAATTCCTGCAAGTCTGTTAAGATGATGCCCATGTTTCAGGCAATAAATATTTTGAAACTATCCCTTATCTAGACTTTACTGAAGTATTCAATGTACCACAAGCAAAATAATTACAAAGCCAGATACAGAGAAAACCAGTGGAGAAAGCATGAGGTGGACAAGAAGTTGGTTCAAGAATAGTCAGGTAAGGAAAAGTATCAAGTTAAAGGGATGCTATTGGTAGGCTTCGCTTTTCTTACAAACCCATAACAATGTGAGTTCCATCAATCACCTTGTACCACTACTAGTATCTTCCAGATGTGAGATACACCTATTGATGTACAGGATGACCAGGGACATCCTTAAGGAGCAAGCCAGAGACAGAACAAAATTCAAGTACAAGAACATAAAATCATGTCCTTTGGAACTACAAAGAGAAAGGACATTATGGCAAGGACTTGGGAGTTAGAAAGAAAATAATCTCTGAGTATTATGGCTGTCCTGATAATTATGAAAACCTAGTATGATACAGCCTAAGTAAGTTCAGCAGGGAAGCCAGAAAGACTCCTAAACCATTCAGCAATTCTGGAACAATATTCTACAAGGAATAGTAAGAGCAGAGGAGGTTAAGACTGAGTCAGAAAAGTTCAAGAACATTTTTATTACATAGTGCCTGTCACACTGTGACTTAAGTAGCCCTAGTGGCTGCTTGTTCCTGTTCTTCATTCTCTCAGATGCAAAGAATCTCTGCTCAAGTATTTGTGTAGGCTTGTTACTCTATCTTCCTATTTCCTTCAACCACTCTTTACCTTGAAAGCCCCAGATAAATGTCCCTTGGTTCAGGTTAGCTGGCAGCTGCGTGAATAAGCCTCCCCAGTTGTCCAGATCCACCAACACAATGTGAGTCATGGTACTCAGGTAGTCAAGATCAGGAAGTTCACCATCTTCAATGGGATAAAAAGGATGCATTTAAAGTTCACCTGACTTTCTGGTCAACCAACATACATCAACTTAAGATATGCTTTTGAAAATTCATGTATTCAACTGTTCTATAAGCTAGAAGTTATAAACATGATCCTATTTGGCGACTGCATTGTTTTTAAATCAACTGAAGTAGCATTTAGTAATGCACAAATCAGACAAAAGAAAGTAGAATCTAGCTATATGATGGTATAGCGCTGGATAGTTTTGTGGTAGGCACAGAAAGCTGTTGTCCTGCACTGAGACATTCTAACAGCCCATTTAATATTCAACTGTGCACCCCCTACTATGGCAAGTCTCTGTGACATTTAATTGCTTACATGCATAAAAGCACATAAAATGTTTAGAGACATACTTTTTGCTGTATATCTAACATAAATGTCAACCTTTTAATCAAAAGCATTATGACACCATGAGTAATTAAAAACACTTCCAATTTTTGAACACAAGGTACACCTTCAGCATTCTTGATGTCATCCTTGGAAGTGACGTGAACTTCAAAAAAAATATTTGCATGCTCAAGGCAAAAAAACCTAATACCTACTGAAAATATAAATTCTTAGTTGAAATTATTTTTTGGCAAGCTAAGGAAACTGAGAAGATGGTGTTATAATAGGACTGCCCACACAGAAAGCACTACCAGGCTCATAAATATTTATACATACAAAGAAGACAAGTTTCCCTTGAATGTGTGTGTATTACAGACCACTTTTACATTTCTAGGAGTTAGATCTCTATTTGGGGTCCTTAATTGTCCTCTTCCTTTTAACAGGAAATTATGCTCCCAACTAATTTGAAAATTAAATGTTTCAGTCCCAGGGTTCTCACATCTGCCTACTTTTTGGTTTTTTTTAAAGATTTCATGCATACAGCATATAGCAATAAATTGTTGAGTCCAAGTTCTGGAAACTCAAATACTGAGAATTCAAAATGCAGCTTTGAGAAATAAAAAATATTAAATTCTGAGCTGATTTATGGACTGGATGTAGGCAAATGGTATGCTACATACTTGTACTGACATTGAAACAGAGGGTGTTAAAGACAACAATATTTTTCTAATGTTAAAAAAATTCTACAAACCTTCACCAGGTTCTTCAGAGTGTGCCGAGTTCTCTTTTTTTTCTTTCTTTCCCTGTATTGGTCCCTGCAGAGGAGACGACTGTGGTCTTTCCTGAGTCTTGGATGGAGATGCTTGAAATTTTAGCTTGTGAGGTTTTCTGTCCACACAAGCCCCACTTGCTGTGAACTTGAATACTGTATTTTCTGATTCTGATGCAAGACTTGATAGATCAGGTTTCCGCAAGAAGCAGTGTTTTGTGTGATAGTGCTGATGTGCGCTCTGAAGATCGTTGAAGTTTTTGTTGCATGCAGCGCATCTAACAACATACATCTCTTCCTTATGTTTCACTGATGTGTGACTTTTGAGATGACTATTCAAATCAGCAAAATTCTGCGCAGTTGCAGAACAGAAGCAGCATCGAAACCATAAGTTTCCTTTTTGCAGCATGGCTTTCTGACAATTCACATAATCGTTCCTCCTGTTTATTCTAGAGACATAAGTTGTCCGGCAACCACAAGATAAACAGTCTCCTTTTTCTACTGGGAGGAAGTCCTCCTCTTTTTTTATTGATACTTCCATCTGCTCAGGCACAAATGCATAGTCCATGCTATGAATCTCCTTATAATGGATTAGAAATTCTTCTTCTGTGTCAAAGAAGAGATTACCACAAAGGCCACAGAAGTATTTAGTCTGTATCTCCTGGTTATGATGCTCTTGGAAGTGTCGCTGTAGCGTTCCTACTTTGCGAAAGTGATTTCTGCATAAGCCACAGCAATATCTGTGAAATGCATGGCTTTCTAAGGACATGCAATGTTGTTTAACACTCTCTTCAGATTCAAACATCTCCTCACAAATGCGGCATTGCCATTTTCCCAGAATAGGGCTTTTTTCAGGGGAAAGTTCCATAGGAGTAGGAATGCAGTCTTTCCTTTCACCTGCAGAAATGCATGCTGAATCAGAAGCGGATGGCATAGGTTCATCTTCTAGAGCTTCTTGTTCATAATAGTAACTATGTCCACCATGAAATTCAGTCACGTGTCCCATAATATCCTCTTCTCTGAGAATATCTACAGAGCATGCTCTGCACCAAAGAAGAAAATTAGTCAAGTGTGCTCCCCCATGGAATCGACTCATATGCAGGCGGATAATGCTTGAATTTTCAGCAAGCTTTCCACACACAGCACACTTGTGGCAGATCCTATTTGCTGATAAAATGTGCTTTTCTACTGACTCTTCTGTAAAAAACTTTTGAAGGCATTCACAAAACCAGGCTTTTACTTTGCAAGCACTACCTTGACTTTGGTTTGCTATGTGATCTTCATTTTTATCTTTTAAATCGCTCTTCCGTTTTGAAGGAGTAGACCCCCTTTCACTGGTAGACTCATTCGAAGTCAAATGTCTTTTAAGCAGTGGTCTTGACCGATCCACAGTATGGCACAAATAAGACTGATTTTTATTTTTTCCATTGATATGACAGAACATCAAGATGGACTCTTCCATTGTAGTAAGAACTTTAATGTTATGTTGAGTGGTTTGCTTATGCTGGGTGATCTGATTCTTATCAGCAAACAGTTTATCACAGTTCTCACAGTGACCTTTTGTTTTAAATATCTCTGCAACTTGGGAGATGCTCTTCTTTGACAGTGCCACGGGCCCAGAATTACGACAACGTGTTCTAGAAGAGATTAAAAAAAATAAAGAGGTTATATCATAACCTGAAACATTTTTAAACTTTCAGATGTACTTTGAAATATTACCTAGTAGCTACAGCAATTAGTGCATGGAAATAGTGTCCTCTGTATACTTTAACTCACCTACTAGCCTGCCAACAAGAACATGCAATGCCTATCTAGTCTCTGCACTTTAAAGAGAATTAGGTGCTAATTTCCAAAACTAGCACTTAGATTGATGCTTACATTGTTGACTTGGTACATTTTAGAAATCAAATGCTGCCAAATTAGAAAGAGTGGAACAGAGACCAAGTTCTGTTGTTCTGTTACAAAAAGTAACAAAAAAAGATACAGACATCGATCAGCATTCTACAGTGGACTGTGTGCGGTAAGGCAGGGTAAAAGACATGGAAAGGGGGCAGTTTTTTGATAGCTTTTTTTACTCAGAAGGTCAACATCCAGATGGTCCTAGATGCCCTGAAATCCACTAGCACCACTAAGAACACGTCTGCCTATCTGTTAGCCATCTATGGATGTTCACATTATAAAGACAGCTGTCTCTCACAAACCTGAAATGAGCCGTTAATTCCATATGCGAGCGTAGTATCTGGTAGCAGGACATACACTTCACTTGGAAGGGGACCTCTTTGCACAAAGATATCAGAAGGTTCTTTGCATAGGATGGGAAAGGTAGAGGAAGGCCAGCCTTCCTTTCATCTATAATATGGAATGGCAGAAAGTGCAACCACATGTTAAAGAGTTCTTTCATAGTATTTCAGCTCTCAGATGACATAGTTATAACTGTACTCGTTTGTCACAGGGTTCAGAAAGCAAGTTACCATGTGTCAGCTGAGTCACAGTAATTGTGCAATGGAAGCTTTAAGTAAAACTGCATTAATTTTTTAAACTTCTGTAACAATCCCATATCTGAATCTGTTTCCATCTTGCTTTTTCATACTCAGTGACTGACGCTACTTCCCTTTTCCTCCTTCGATAAGGTCAGGTCAGGTATCTCTCTTTGGAAGATTCTTAATGACCTTCTTCCCCTCCATCTGTCACCACCTGTCTACTCTTACTACACATACACTTTTGTTTAAAGCCACAGTGTGTTTAAAAAAGAAAAAGAAGTATGCAATTCATTTAACAAGTTCCCACATACTCTGACCATCTCTCTCTCTCTCTTTCCCATCGTCAATGTTAATTCTCCTTAAATTTTTAGGTGCAGGGCTTTCTGTTGTTCCGAGTACATACTCCATGTCTAACTCCAGGTACCAGCAGAATAAAAAATTTTCTATTGAAAAGAGAATGGGAAATGGCTTATGAACTATATATTGCTGTTAACGTTCTGCATCTTAGGAGGCAAATTCTCTTTGAATTTTCTGTTTAGTAAGATGTGATGATCAGCAGACAGTAATTTGAGGTTATGCCTTTCAACTAGCTTCACTGCCAGATCTTGCAGACCATGCTGATAATATTAATCATTAAGACCTACCAATGCAAAGGAAAAAATGGAGCACTTCCTTTTTTTGTTCTGAGCTAAGTGCTATCCATCTCTAAAGAAGAAAACACTATTTTGTGCTTTTAATCTTTTCAAAGCAATAGCTCACCAGTAATCTTTTTTAAAACCTGTGGCCCGATTTTAAAGACATCTACAGTCAGCACATTCAGAATCAATAACCTATTTCAGAATAAAAGTACATTAGATTTACAATATATAAGAGAACTCAGAACTGTGCAGCTGATTGTCACTTCCATGAAGATGGCAGTACTGAATTGAACTGCAGGAAGATTCCTTCTAAGCCTGTCTTTACTGTACGCTTCCTGCAGCCACTCTGAGGGAGGGCAGAAGTAGAAGATATAGTTATGGAGGTAAGAAATAACTACACCAATCCTTTTGGCCACGTAGGCTTATCCTGAAAGCTACACTATCTAAAATATGGCAGCTTCTTGAATAAGAAGTCAACTCCATCTATACCTCACCTGTCTCAGCTGTTTACCTAACGTTAAAGTAAATGCTTTAATGCCTATTGCTTATGTCAAAGCTAAAAAGTCAATACAGCAATGATGGTCATTAACCTTGTTTTCAAGACCATGATCAGACAGGTATCTTCTGTGGAATCTAGTAAGTATGGTTCAGGATGTTACCAGCTCACAACATAACCAGTATTTTAGCCTTCATTAGCAATGCAGCCAATGCAAGGCCTCAGGCCGGCAGCACTGTTCCAGCTAAGCAGGCTAAATTTGCAATTATATGGAGAAGAAACTTTCACCGCTCTTCTCCATCAGGAATGCCAAGGACACCAAGAAGAAAAATAGCCTCCAGCAGACTTCAGACAGTACAGTAAGGGGAAGGAACATCACAGCAAGTCTGACTGGAATTGAAAAAGAAATTTATGTTTTGGTCTGAGTTCCTATCAACATGCTAAATGTAAACTTATTTAGGACAGTAGTTGCACAGAGTCACTGGAGGATGAGAAGCTTAAGTGAGAGACCTGACAGCATGGAGATAAAGGAAAGTCTGCTTCTCATTACAGCAACTGTGATGGAGGAATCACTTCTACACAAAAATATTAATTTCCAAACATCTCCTCTTATAGAACTGTATTACATTTAAGACCTTAAAAGAAAAATAAGAATTAATTAAAAACAAACTTAAAAACCTTAAGCTTTTTTACACAGCAGAAAAATGTAAGTCATTTCGTATGATAAGGATCAATTATCAGAAGGAATGAAAAGCAGTACACTTAGCAGCAACATACCACTCAATTTAGAAACCTGGAGGAAGTGGTTCTTTCCTGACATATGCTGCAAGCATTCGTCTCTTTTGGTGAAAAGGAGGAAGCAGTTTGGGCATGCAAAACACTGAATATGCTGTGGAGGGAGATCTTTTTTATGTCCGTCATTTTCATTCAGCTGGAAGAGAAAATCATAGAATCATAGAATCATTAAGGTTGGAAAAGACCTCTAAGATCATCGAGTCAACCGTCAACCCAACACCACCATGCCCACTAAACCATGTCCCTAAGCAATGATCTAGTTAGGAAAAATATAAAGTCAAGAAACCAGTCCCAGTTCTCCTCATGTCCTTCCATTCCTCTCTCCCTTCTGTGGTAATATTTTCACTTTCAGGTTTTCAGCTACCACATCTATGTTTATCTACAGCCTACCCCTACACACTTCAGTTTGTGAGACACAAGGGACTGGCCAAATTGCCATTGTCAAACTTAGCTATTCATCCTTACTACACTGGCAACTTTTCCATTCCCATCTTGCACCACTGGGAGCAACGACCTTCCTCAGGAACTATGGGCTCCATCAATTCTTAGCTAGTCCCTTCACCCAGGCTCTCAGAAAAAGCTCCTTCTGTCACTAAAGCAGCTGTTTTTCCTGATGTCAGCTCTTTCCTAATCTTGCTAACCTTCAACTTCTCAAAATGCTGCTCCTCAGAGCCGCCTGACAGGCCCGTGACTGTTATTGAACTCAACTCCTTCCATCCCTCTTTGCCTTCTACATCAACTTCAGATCTCTGCCTTCAGGGCAAAAATCCTTTAATTTTGCTTCTGACATTTTTGCTTACTCCTTTCTTATGTCACTCAAAGAATCTTCATGATACGCTTATGTTTTCTTCCACAGCATTGTTTAGGATTATCTCCCCATTCTTCCACACCAAAATAATCCCATCTTCTTGCCTGCTGCAAGAGCCACTCCCTTTCCCCAAACTTGTCTGTAACTCCTGCTAGCACCCCTGGACACACCACAGGCACACAACTTGGAAGAAATGGAAAAAGAGCAGGGACAAACTATGATGCAATCTTTCAAGCTTGTCAGGTATGACTATGCATCAGGATTTACTACTACTAGCTAAAAGTAGTCCGATTTTCAGAGTATCTAAAACTTCCCCTGAATTTAACACAGCTTCTGGAGACTAGGTATGTATACAACAATATTTGTTATTGAAACACTAAACTTTGAAAATGCTATCCATTATCCAATTCAACACCAGACTGCTTAAACAAAACCATGCGCCCAGAAGATAACACCTGAGCATCTGTCATTGAACTGAGGTTTTACAGTGGTAAAGTTATGAACAGAAGGGAAAGAGAGCATTATCCAAAAAAAAGACGTTAAAAGAATGGAGGTAGGGAGGAACAACAACAAAAAAAGCAAATACTATTAGCTTATATTCAAATCAAAACTCAAATGCTAGATTATCCTTTTCCCTTCTGTAAGTTAACTAGCGAGTAGCAGCAAATACATCTATCAGAGAGACTGAAAACAGAGAAGAAACAGTTGCATCTGAATCACCCAAGTTACTTTTCTCATTCTCTTGCCTCTTTTTCCCCCATCTCCTTTCTGCTGCTTCTCTTTACCATCACTTATTTCACCCTAACTTCTTGCTTTTATCTGTCATAGTTTTGGAGATGCAAAAAAAGGGAATACCTTTCAACAGCACCAATAGAGGGACAAGAGGTTCAAGACAGATACACAGTCCTGTTGAAAGTACGCTGGAAAATACAACCTAATGGTCAGATCTAATGGGAGTACTGTCAGGATACACCAGGTGTTTGAAACACAGCAGAATAAGAAAAACTACTATCTTGAAGACTAAAAGAAGGGAGGGGAGAGAAAGAGGGTTACAAGGGTGGGTGGGGAAATCAGTGCATAATTATACATCTTGAAAACCCTCTACTACATTCAGTCAGGCGAGTTACTTATCCTTATGATCTTGCCTTAGATAAAAGATGATCACTGTACTGCTGAGAGGTTGAAAATCTTTTGCAGCATATCACACAGGCAACAGCATTATTTGGGGGTCCATGTAATGTGACTGTTGGGTCACAAGGAGAATGATCAAACCTGGAGAGGAAGAAATAATTAACAAACTAGTCCCCTCTAAATAGTCAAAATGTTTTTTTTAATGGGAAAAATTTTGTCTTTTGAAGCTGTTGGACAAAAACCTATCAAATAAACCTAAACTGTACAATTCCTCACTTCCCCTATCATTAACTGTATCAGTTGAAGTATCCTGTACAAAGGTGATCCTCCCCGCAGCTTACCTGTTATAATGACCACTTTGCTGTTTTTAAGAGCAAGAGAACTAACAAAGCCTCGATTTCATACAGAGGGATTTTTAAAATTTATTTATTTTTTCCTCCCTGCAGTAGTTCTGGCTGGAATGGAGTTAATTTTCTTCATAGCAGCTTATACAATGCTGTGTTTCGTATTTATGAACAACAGTGTTGATAGCACAGGGATGTTTTAGCTATTGCTGAGCAGTGCTTGCACGGTGTCAAGGCCTTCTCTGTTTTTCAGACTGCCCCGCCAGCGAGTAGGCAAGAGGTTGGGAGGGGACACAGCTGGGACAGCTGACCCCAACTGACCAAAGGAATATCACATAGCTTATGACGCCGCGCTCAGCAATAAAAGCTGGGGGAAAGAAGAGGAAGAGGGCATGTTTGGAGTGATGGCATTTGTCTTCCCAAGTAACTGTTATGTGTGATAAAGCTCTGCCTGCTGATGGGAATTCCTTATTTTGCTTTGCTTGCACGCGCAGCTTTTGCTTTACTTACTAAACTGTTTTTTTCTCAGCCCAGAGTTTTCTCACYTTTACCCTTCCAATTCTCTTCCCCATCCCACTGGGGTGAGTGAGTGAGCAGCTGTGTGGGGCTGAGCTGCCTACCGGGGTTAACCCACAACACTCCCTTCAGCTCCTCTCCTTACCAACTTCGCCATGACACATTCACTAGTTAAAAGGCAGTATATGCTGGAATTGACCCCAGACACAGTGAGTGCTGACTAGCTATGATCAGCTATGAACAGATGTCTGGCCTATAGCTCTTGCTCCTCTTTCCCTTCATTAGGTTTTTTTATCTTACCATGAAGTTGTATACATTAGCCTTTTGCACTTTTTCAAGTTTGGACGAAGCAATAACAGAACAGGAGAACAGAAATCCTGTTTCTCAAAAAAACCCAGATATTAAAAAATGCTCAACAAGAGGAAGAAATCAATTCTGAATGAAAAAAACAAAACAAAAAAAACCAACCAACCAGGAAGTTCATCACATCACCTGTATAAAATCTGTAACGTATTACTCTGCTCTCCAAATGGAATTTTGTCACTATAGGCAGTTTAAAGTAGACTTGACGCTGATGTACCAAGTTCGAGCATATTCTTTCATTATTATTTCTTGCACTGAGCTCTTGCACTATGTCCTTACCTTTGCAGGTGACCTAGGAGAAGATGTCCATTATCAAACTCTCTGTTGCAATGCATCACAGGACAAGATATGGGACTGCTGTTGACTTGTGTCTGACCTGCCCTCTTATAAACACCCCTTTTTCCACTGTTAACAGTGCCTGGTTTGAGACCTGTGTTATAAAACAAAGCACTTAACCAGAATCTGAATCACAGAGGCTTAAGAAAACAAACAAAATAACACACAAGCCCTAAAGCATTTAAAAGTCAAGTTACATTGATTCTTAAAAGCAAGCTAACAATGCACTGTAACTCAATCCTACTACGGTTAAGTCTGCCTTTCAGTTGAAGAATCTGTCTCTTCAATTCCCAGTAGGATTACTTTTCAAACACTTTGACACCCTTCCTCCAGGTCCTCCAGACAATGTTTTAAATTGATTGAACTTCCTCAAGTTATACTTACTTATGTAGACATTTTCCTGAGCAACAGTTCAACAGTAATATTTTTCCTTCTAGCAATTCTGCTTATAAAAGTAGTTAACATTGCCTTAGTGGTTTTTAGACTTTGTATATTAAATTTTCTAAGCAGGAAAACATTAGAAGAATAGCTTTTATGGAAATGAGTGTATAAGACCTTTCAAATGCCACACACTAGCAAAGTTAATATTGTAAGATTTGGTTATGCATAAGAGGCACCTGCAAGCTCAATGTCAGTATTGCTCAATGCAATTATCACATGTTCTACTCTGCAATGCAGGATTTGGAAAACGTATCACTGAAACTTAGTTTCCTATTCTTACCCGGCATTTTTAACCACTGGTCCACACATAATCTTGCAGCTTCTGTGTCACTGTGTTCCCGAATAAATTCTAGTTCTTGCAACCCGTGAGCATATTGGGAATCAACTTTCTCCTGAAGGGGAAAACATACCACGCAAGATGGCGATCAAATTTAAAAAAGAGTAATTCAAGATTAAGTATGTATACCAAAACTTACATGTGGGTCTCTAAAAACCTAAGGGAAAAAAAACCTACAAAAACCTAAGGGGAAAAAAAAAAAACAACCTATCTTACAACTTGACTGACTTCTATATAACACAATAAAGATGGAATGTAACAGCAATAAAAAGTAAATTAAAAAAAATAGTACTAATTTTTGTGCCCTAAATAAAAGCTATTAATTCACTTCTATTGCACCTACTGAAGTTTCTGAAGCATGTACATAACCAAGAAAATTTTTAAGATTATAAGATTATAAAAAGAAACAAATAATAATGAAATTTAAGAAAAAAAAGGCAGCACAAAATGGTTATTGAAACCAAAGAGTCAGTTTGTTCCACTGCCGAGGCAAAAAAAAAACCAACCATGGCAATTTCACTTTGAAGAGTAATTTTAATTCTGTAGATTGCATTACCTGATGAGGAGCGAGGAGCTGCCCAACAGGAAAATATTCATCATTAACAAAGGGATTTTTTAGCTTTCATTCTCAGACTAATTAAAAGCTACATAGCTATCTCTGACTCCACTTTACAGTTGAAAAACTGTATGTGGAGACATTAACAGATTGCCAAATTCTAAGTGGAGGAGACAGGAGAGGGATGTAGGCCTCCAGACTTCAAGGCTACCTTGGACTACCTCTAACAGCCTTCTACTCTGTTGTATTACAGTTGCATAGTCTACTGTAGACTGTAACAAGCTGTAACTGTAGTACAATTATGTGATTTTAAAAGCCATTAAGAGTGTTCAGAAAATTAGGCTGGAAAGTCAGCATGTTCCACAAACACTGGATTTGCATTTGTCGCTGTTGAATTTCATAAGGTTCTTGTAAGTCCACTCCTTCAAGTTGTCCAGGTCGCGCTGATAGCTGCCCTGCCCTCAAGCCTACTGACTGCACCTCCCAGTTTGTAATAAAAATAAAAAATCCATGCCTTTCAAATGGCTGCACAATACAATTAATAGGATTCAACTTTAAAATTATGCCTTATACATAGAAAATTTTATCCCATTATAAAATATTACCCGATACAGAGATTTAATGTGGCAAACGGCTTCCCAAAAATCTCAGACAAAAGCAGGTACATAACTAGGTTTGCTGCATGGTGGTTTGTGATAACTGTTATATTTCAATTATTTAACCAGAATAATTGATGCTAAGGTCCCTCTGCTATATATACAAAACAAGAGAACAAGTTTTTGCCATTGGTTTGCATGAAGTTAGGGGTTTTTTCCTCTTAGGAACTGCAAGACTAGCAAATTAATCAGTTAAAAGCCACTGAAGAGACAAAGTCCGTATTGTGTTTCAAACGATGCCCCAGAAGCAAAAAACTCTAGTTGCTAGTTCCAGGTCTGGCTCACCAATCTTTTTATTTACTTAGTAGTGAAAACAAACACACTCAGGACTACAAGGCCTGTATTATGCAATTCTACTGAAACAAAATATGTCCGATACCTTAAAGGCTTTGTTTTTCTCTTCTTTTTGCCGTTTCTCTACTTCAACATGGCGTGCCAGACGATCCAAGGTTGACGCAACTCGTTCTTTCTGGTAGTCAATGTGATCTTTATGCTTAGTATTTTTCTACAATTGAAAAGTTAAACTTTTATTTGGTAATTGTTAAGTAACAGGCACTAATACGGTGAAAAGTGATGCCCAAGCATCAGGACATAATTCAGTACAGATACTCAAGTTCCATGATCTACCTTGCTAGTTTTCTCTTCCTATTTACCAGCATCTGTAACTTATGTTAAAAAACAAACAAAACAACCCCCACCCCCCTACATATTCAAGGCAATATCAACATCAACATGAGCCTTACCAAAGCACTAGAAGGAACATGGATGATTGTGCTGGGTGTCCTAGAAGTCTCCAAGAAATCAAAAATGAAGTAAATTCTTCTAAGTAGGTAAACAAAATTCCTAAAGATTTCAAAGCCAACATGCAGCCCATTTGAAAAACTGAGAACTGATACCATTCTTGCTCTAAGACAACATTGCCCAGTATCTTCAGAAAGGCAGATCATTAGGTTTGTCTAGCATAAGGGATAGGCCATACACTGTAGTTTGCTCCTGCTACACAATCAGCTCTAGCAATCATCACTGCGGAGCAAGCTGGTGCATGTACAGAAGACCCACCTTTCCTTAAGAACCAGCTTTATTACAGATATCCTCTACTGCAACACTGGAAAACAGAAGTCAAGAGATGGCCACTGTTGCTAAAAACAACTCTAGTAGAGTAATTCTCAGTCACTGTCCCTCTCAAAGGCCCCGCAGAGTAGGCACAATAAGCTTGGGGGATACATGAATTGACCAGCCTGCTTCTGACTCACACATTCTTCGGAGGCATTATGAAGAATGAGGCTGAGTTGACCAGGTTCTCATCAGAATAAGGTCTTCCAACCTATAAACCGCTCCTAAAAAGTTATTTTAGAAGGAAAAGGCGTGGGAGTAGGCCAGATACATTTGCAGGCTAGAGACTGGACACACTGACTTCTGAGGTCACTTGTAAAGTGACATTTTTCTTCAACACACTTGCTAAAACCACTGAAAGCCAAATAAAAAGTTCCAAGTCCATTTCAAGAAGACAAAAAATGGCTCTGGAAAAAATGAAGTGTTGGCATTCTTGCCTTCCACTCAACAGTAGGTAAAAATCAAAAGACTTTAACGTTGGTTTATTTATTACTTTTTAAAAATACCTCTAAAGTTTTTTGTGAAGAGTAACTGATGGGAAAAAATACAGGAAAGTAATTATTTTATTCAACAAAGAAGTCCCAAAATACATTACAACATACTCACATGAACATAAGAACTGCTGTTAGGTTCTTCATCCTCACTACTGACAAGATCAATGCATTCAAGTACAGGTCTTAAAGGTCCTTCCTGAAAAAAAGTGTTAAACACACACACACAAAAGCATTAAACTGTCTTCCTCAGAGATAAAATGTTGCATTCATTACAGCACATTGTCAGCATCAGCAATACCTGAAGGAGAATTTCACCAAGGTTTCAAGAGGGTGCAGTAATGAAATTCCTGCATGGCAACTTTTCCACTTAACAGACTAATCCACAAAATTGGTAAAACATGCAAATAAATAAGTATTCACAAATAATTAAAACATCAATTTAACATATAGATATCAACTAGGGGAAAAAAAAAATCAAATTAACAGTCTTGGCATGCTTAATAACCTTGTATTCTTCACCTTCTCAATCAACTTAGATCTACATTTTTAAAGATACTCAACTTGTGCCATTAATTCAATGGTAATAGGATAGCAGGCTGTTACCAAGAGAGGAACAGTCTTAGATTTCACTAAGCAATGCTAAATGGTTTTTCAGGGTTTGTTTTGGTTTTGTTTGTTTGTTTTTAAAAGACACAAATTCCAACTCCAAAAGTGTGGTGGGTTGACCTTGGCTGGATGCCAGGTGCCCACCAAGTCACTCTATCACTCACCTCCTCAGCAGGACAGGGCGGGGGGAGAAAATAAGATGGAAAAAACCTCGTGGGTCAAGATAAAGGCAGTTTAATAAAGCAAAAGCAAAGGCCACACGCAGAAGCAAAGGAAAACAAAGTATTTATTCTCTACTTCCCATCAGCAGGCATGTCCAGCCACCTCCCGGGAAGCAGGGCTTCAGTACGCATAGCAGTTGCCCCGGAAGACAAACGTTGTAATAATGAATGCCTCCCCTCCTCCTCTTTTCTCTTTGCTTTTATTGCTGAGCAGGCATCACAAGGTATGGAATACCCCTTTGGTCAGTTTGGGTCAGCTGTCCTGGCTATGTCCCCTCCCAAAATCTTATAGAATCATTAAGGTTGGAAAAGACCTCTAAGATCATCAAGTCCAACCATCAACCCAACACCACCATGCTCACTAAACCATGCCCCCAAGTGCCTCATCTACACGTCTTTTAAATACTTCCAGGGATGGTGACTCCACCACTGCCCTGGGCAGCCTCTTCCAATGCTTAACCACTCTTTCAGTAAAGAAATTTCTCCTAATGTCCAATCGAAACCTCCCCTGGCACAACTTGAGGCTGTTTCCTCTTGTCCTATCACTAGTTACTTGGGAGAAGAGACCAACACCCACCTCACTGCAACCTCCTTTCAGATAGTTGTAGAGGGCAATAAGGTCTCCCTTCAGCCTCCTCTTCTCCAGACTAAACAGTCCCAGTTCCCTCAGCCGCTCCTCGTAAGACTTGCTCTCCAGACCCTTCACCAGCTTCGTTGCCCTCCTCTGGACACGCTCCAGCACCTCMATGTCCTTCTTGTAGTGAGGGGCCCAAAACTGAACACAGTATTYGAGGTGGGGCCTCACCAGTGCCGAGTACAGGGGCACGATCACTTCCCTCCTCCTGCTGGCCACACTATTTCTGATACAGGCCAGGATGCCCTTGGCCTTCTTGGCCACCTGGGCACACTGCTGGATCATATTCAGCCAGCTGTCAGCCAGCACCCCCAGGTCCTTTTCCAACAGGGAGCTTTCCAGCCACTCTTTCCCAAGCCTGTAGCGTTACATCAGGTTGTTGTGACCCAAGTGCAGGACCCGGCACTTGGCCTTGTTGAACCTCATACAGTTGGCCTCGGCCCATCGATCCAGCCTGTCCAGGTCCCTCTGCAGAGCCTTCCTACCCTCGAGCAGATCGACACTCCCGCCCAACTTGGGTGTCATCTGCAAACTTACTGAGGGAGCACTTAATCCCCTCATCCAGATCATTGATAAAGATACTGAACAAGACCGGCCCCAAAACTGAGCCCTGGGGGACACCGCTTGTGACCGGCCGCCAACTGGATTTAGCTCCATTCACCACAACTCTCTGGGCCTGGCTGCCCAGCCAGTTTTTTACCCAGGAAGAGTACACCTGTCAAGGCCATGAGCAGCCAGCTTCTCTAGGAAGACCACTCTTGCCCACCTCCAACCTGCTGGTGAGGAGGGAATGTTGGAGAGACAGCCTTGATGCTGTGCAAGCACCTGCTCAGCAGTAGCCAAAACACTGCTGCGTTATCAACACCTTTCTAGTTACCAATACAAAGCACAGCACTATGAGGGCTGCTATGGGGAAAATTAACTCCATCTCAGCAGACCCAATACAAAAATAAATTAAACTCCTTAGGCATTTCAAGCATTAAGAAAGTGGGAAACGGTTTCGTACACATTTAAGCACTGAAGGCTACTCCTTTCTGAGCAGATATTCCATAAGTAGGTTACAAGTGTCTTCTCTGTATTGGAATCACAATGAGAGGGAGGTCATTTTATTTTAAAAGAAAACACATTTCACCCATTCACACCACATACTCAAAAGCACAAAGACACATGTCCAATAATCTGTCCAGCATTCAGTTGCAGAGACGTGCATCCAGGAAGCCTGGTCAGGACTCCATGCAGCGATATGGAGGACAAAGGACCCTGGCTATCAACAAGTACTTAGGTCTTCTCTATTCTTCCTAGCTTGGCAGCCATGTGCTCCTTTTGCATATTTCTGATGTTTTGTCTCTCTCCACGCCGCCCCCCCTCTGTGAGTTGCTAAAGGTTATTGATTGGTTTTGTCTCCTCCTTAGGATGTCTTAAGGCTCTAGCCCTGTTCTTTGTCTTCTGCAATCATCCTAAAGGTTTACGCCCTGATTTTAATTTGTGTGAATGCTGCCCCTTGCTTTCCTGATCTGAGTGTCTTCCGAAACTTCATATAGATGGTCTGTGACCTCAATGACCTGCTAGTCTAGGTAGTATCAACACCAGTTGATTTACATGCCTTCATATGCCTCCTTTTTTTCATTCTGTCTGGTGCTTCCACATACGTGCGTGTGTGTATTCCCATTCACTCTCCATTCACACCAATTTTAACATTTCTACTACAAGCTTCTGGTAGGTAGCAGAATGTTGGCACAAACATGAAAAAGCAAACAGAGAAGAAAAATTAAAATCAGCAACACAAACTAAGCACATAGGTCATAAGTTTTTTACAGAAAGTGTACAAAATAATGTCTGGAGCTCCATCCACACTCACTGCAACAAGAGTCTTCAGTTTTTAAAGGCAAAAAAAGAAGTACTATGCCCACATAATCTGATGTCATGCAAAAAAAAAAAAACCCGTATCGTGCTACATCATTATCACATGCCAACTAAATAATCAGTATAACGAACAAGAAACAGGTTGAGTAAGCCTACATACACCAAACAAAAATATTCCTAGTGACCCTAACTCACATCCATGGTCACATGTGTACACGTCTTCAGTGAGAGGCAAAGTTAACTAAAATCTCCACATGCCATAAAAAGTTTCCCATCCAAATTCTGAAAGTTATTATCTAACCTCAAAGTAATTAAACCAAAACCAAAGACAGTTTAAGTTTTTGGTAGTGAGGTGGGGTGGTGGTTGGGTTTTTTGTTTGTTGTGTGTGGTTTTGTTGTGGGTTTTTTTTTTGTTTGTTTTTTTGTTTGTTTGTTTTGTTTTTTAAGTCTGTACATGCAATGCCATCTACATCCAATGACAAGAGTTTTTGGCTAAACTGCAGTATTAGCCATTTGTCTGGCAATATTGCTGGCAGATACCACAGAGCTGTTATATACATCAAAGGTATTTTTTATTTGTTGGAAAGTTAAGTTTTCCAGGCAGAAGAAGGACTTACAATAGTCAGCAGACTGACTTCTTAAAGAGGTGCAGTACTATATCCACCATCTCTGCCATATATTTGGCAATGCCCTCAAGATCTTAACAATCAACCAACTAGGGCAGGCTAGGAAGATTTATTGCCTCATAAGAAGTGGCAGAGAGAACAGCAGCATGCAATTCTCTCTGCCGTCCTTACTGCATCTAATTCTTTACATTTTTCCACCTTTCAAGGCTGTAAAGCTGTTCAGCTGGCCAGGCATAAACAGTCCTCACTGTCTCACTGGGGAGGAAGAGGGATGAGATCTTGGACAGATGACAAAAGCTTATATGAATCAAGCTGAAGGCCTCGAATTACCCCAAAAGAGTGCTTAATTTTTATGATTAAATAAGAGAACATGGTTTTCTAAATGAAATCTAAAAAAAATCCATGACAATTTGCTTTTGTAGAAACTGACAGCCTCTATAAACTTTTAAGAAATTAAACCTTTATTAAACAACAGGTGTTAGCAAGTAACAGTTCAAAGACACACTCAGACGACCTGACTGTCCAATCAGTTCAATAATGTGTTTTGAAATGTTTAGCTCTGATCCTAACAGCTGTTGCTTCTTCAAATGCAGAGGTTTTCCTTATTTCTGGTTACTTATTCCCTGGGTTCAGCAACTAATTAAAAGTTAGGAAACTGACAGCTGAAAAGCAGGGTAGCTTGCTTTCAAGTCCAGGAAGTTCTAGTGACCAGAACAGTAAATTCTATTTAACACAAGTAATATGACACTTGTTTAAATGTTGTTTGCATACATGAAACGTTCTTTTTTCCTTCCGAATTCTGTGCCTCTTACTACACAATTTTTGTGTACTGCTTTCTCGGTTGCATTCCAATCTGAACACAAATGCAATATGGTAATTCTTTAAAATGACTCCTCAAAGATATACAACCTTATTTTCCACAAAAATAAAATGGGAAAAAAAACCACCAAACCACCACACCTATATACACTCCTGAATAATAATGCAAGTCCCAAACGTAGCACTTATTTAGGCTAGCTTGTGTTTCATTGGTTGGTAGTTTAATCTTTAGATGAAGATTAAAAACAAATACTGAAATTAAGAGTGTAAGGACTACAATCCTGGGTCCGATCAAGAACTCATCTGCACTACAAAAGATTATTTTGAGAAATTATAAGAATTGGGGAAAACGGTATAAACCTATCCCAAGTATATCCACTCAGCAACTGCTTAAGTCAATATATGAGAAACCTTGATTGAAAGCCATCATTAAATGTCACAACACTAGTTTAGATCCATCCCAGCTGAGTGCCATTACATAGAAAAGACTCCAAATACTACTTCTGAAGAGACAGTGACTTCAGCCTGGGCTCATCCTGACAGGAGTGCTCCTCTCTGCCAAAAGGTGTTGATACCAAAATGAAAGCAGAAGTTCAAAGCCTCTTTATTCAGTGGCCCAGGACAGAAATCATCCTCATGGAGGGAGACTGAGTCTAGGACTACTCTCCCCTTTAAATGTTCACAGAGGCCTTCTGAGAATTTCATGCTACCCATAGCTTCAGATGGACTTCCTGTATTTTTAATCTTGATGGGAGAAGTGGTGCCAGGTAAACATATCCTTTTTCCAGCAAGAGAGAGCAGGTATTGCTAACGAACATTCCCAATTAATATTCCAGTACCACGTGTAGGGAAAGTTCTCAACAGCAGGAATTTAGCTTTTCCTCTATGGGCTCATCTCTGCACAGGGTAAGCCCCAAATTGAAAGTTAAGAGAAGTTTCATTACTTCATTTTTTCCAACTGGTTAAACTAAATAGTAACATAATGCAAAGATAGTGCCAACCCTGAGGATTCCATCACTGTAGGAAAGTTAAGAAGCCGAGGATCAGTTAGCTTCATCCAACTCTTTGTATCTCCCCACAAGATGAACACTACCAGCTAAAAAGCATCTTGGCACACAAGAGCCTGAGATTACAGAAGAAACAACATGGACAAGCACTCAACAAACAGCTGAAAGCTGTGGCCTCTCTAGCTGACCATACTGGTATACTTGGCACCCAGAAAGCCATCAATGCTTGGTACTAGGATATGCTCAGTCTTCACATCTTATGAGCAGATCCTTCACCTTCAAAAAAACCCCCATGCTCCACTTCTCAATTACCTCTCTAAACAATCTTCGAAAGCCATTCTTCTCACCAACCAACAGCCATGCCACTAAGCAATAAACCAATGACTAAATCACAGCTATTTTGGTTACTGGAAGAATTTCTAGGTTTTAATTGATAGAAAATTGTCTTTTGAGTCTCCAGGCAGCTATGGTATCTCTGCTGTTATTCATAGCTTTGGTTGAAAGCATTAGCATTAAATCAACAAAACTGTAATTTCACTATGCTATGCAAAATACCAATTGTAACAGTTAATATAATCAGATCTGTTGAATTGCTGGCTGGTAAAGATGGAGCCTCATATTCATCTTGAAGGACAGTTTCTTCTCAAGGAGTTCTGTGAAGCTCATTTTTACTGCCTCCAGAAGCTTTCTCAAAAAGTCCTAAACTGTGGTCTCACTTTCTTCCCCTCCCTCATTTCAATCAATCTTTGGGTATAATCATGTAAACACATTAATTATCATGAACAAGCTTATATTAAAATAAATTAAAAAAATCTGACACAAGTTGCACTATTTGTGCTCTGAATCTTTGTCCCAGCAGATTTCCAACTTCAAGACTGCTGAGTAACTGACCAACACTGTGAACCAACATGCACTTACAAAGTTTTGATTTCTGTAACCTAGCAAATACAAAAATCCAAGTCCTTGGCTGACTTGGGTTGGGAGCAAAAATAAAAGTCCTGCTTCAGAGATGCTTCATAACACCTCTATAGTTTTATTCTGTTCCTGCTGTGATGCAACTGAAAGCCAGAGAGACAAATACTTGAGTCTGTATATCTAATACTTAACACCTCAGGGGGAAAGGAAACAAACCATTTAAATGGTAACTATCATGTTTCAGCAAATCACTTGATTTTGGTATATCCCAGGGCCAAGTGTTCCTCAGATATCATTTTTATTGGAAAACAACAATTACAAGGAAAACCAAAAACTTTTACCTGTTCCTTAAGACCTCTGTAGGAACTCAAAGAACGACAATTGTTTTTAATGAATCAATTTTTCTAATATTATTGGGTCCCAAAATAGGCCAGAAGTCCTCTTCAGGTTTGAAATAAAAACAAACATTCATTTGCAAGAAAGTAAGTGGCTGCTCCATCTCTTCCAGGACAGAAAGGAGCTGTATCTTTTGTTACGAAGTGCAGCCAAAACATTGTAAAAAGGAAAAGCTGCAAAGTATATGAAGTATGTTTGTTTTTCCTGGATCTCAAACTGAAATCAATTTAGTTTAGAGCTCATTATTGAATAAGCCAGGGCCTATGGGAGTATGTTTTCCTTTGAATTCAGACTTTTGAAATAAAAATCACCAATAGTGAAGAAAACTTGGCATAAATGTAACATTGCATCAGAAAATTAAAGTAATTTTAAAATACATAGATCTTCAATTTTCTAGTTGAGCTTTATTTTGGATACATAATCTTTATATTTACTTAACAAATGTTTACAGAAAATAAACACAAATACCCTCCTTAACGGTGTTTGCCATTGTAACACAACAGAGGAGTCAGGAGGTATTTAAACACTTTATAAAACTATATGTGGGACCTCAAAATAACATAGAGTAACAACGGTAAGAGCAGCCCCTGCCTAGGAAAGCCACCAACTTTATCAGGGGTAACTTATATTTTTTAAAAGAGCTGCATAATGATAAGCCTCATCTTTAAAGAAATTAGTCAGAAAAAAATATGAGTGGATCGATACCATTAAAAAAACCCAAAACAAAACAACTGAGGAAGAGTCCAATGCTTTCAGTGCAGACTGTGGCAACCTGAATAATCTGTCTGCTTAAGTGCTATAGTCCCCATTAAACCTGTGAATCTCTTCACTCTTGCCTTATCCTTTCCAAGGAACAGAATGGGGGCCAGACCATCCTATCCTAAGAAATTAAGCCATTAGGAATAATGGCTTGCATTGTAGAATAAATTATATTTTTCTGCTGGTATGCAAAACTTAAAATTTAATGATTTTAAGTGGACAAAATATGTTGTAATGCAGAATTAAAAGGTGGGAAATTATGGAAGAACAGTTTTAAGTTTCCTGAATGAGGGTGAATCTGACCGTAAAACCTCAAGAACTCTGGCAGCAGCAGAGATTGCTTTTGGTCCATCAAATGAAGACTTTTTGTCATAGTCCTACAGTAAGAATTCAAACACCCTAAGATGAGCGATTGAAATGGAAAAAAACACAAAAAACCCAAAACAAACAAACAAAAACCCTGACACCACAAAAACACCCAACTTTCGGGGGGGGGGGGGNGGGGGGGAGGGGGAAGAGAGAAGAAAAACACAGAGATCACATGGCCTACAACTATTTGGTTTCTATCAAAATGAGCACAGGTTGAGGTATCCAAGTGGCTTCTCTAATTCAATTTATACAGTACCACCAGGTGCACTGGGTCCTCAGGACATGCAGAAAATAGTACTTGGATGATCAGGTAGCATTTATACACAACATTTATAAAGCCTATACACTTCTAGTCATACACATTATTATATGGAAACGATGATCTAAAGCTAGCCAAATAGTTTAGAAATCCTTTTGCAAAGTCCAAGTTCACCCTCACTCAGAGGAGCAGATGCGAGATCCGAGGACGCATTGCTGACATTAGGTGATGGCCAGGGTCACACACCTTTCCCCTTGTACTCATCAATGACAACAGTGAGCTCCTCACCCCAAGATACCAATGCCTGCACAAACAAGCCTAAGCACAGACATCTTCCTATACATAGCAGCCTGTCTCAGAAGCAATCATCACTGGGACCACAAAGTCTTTGCATTAACCACAGGCAAAACCAAGAAAAAAAAGGTAGCAGAAGCGTTGATTTTAGTAAGTCTCTTTTCTTTCAATTACTGCTCTTGGTGCTCCAGCAGCCCCTCAATCATTACACATTCAAAACTATACTAGCCTCCTCATTCTTTGCCCAGCGTTTCAAGAAAATGAAGCTTATACAATCATGCTACACATGAACACTTGTGTGTGTATATAATGAACTTTGAACTCATTAGTCAATTTTGACCAAATCAACTAAAAGACCAACAAGTCTCAGAGATAATCAACTACCTATAGTTTTTGCAAAAATATACATGTCCCTTGAGCACCTAAATACCCCTGCAGAAAAAGTCTGTACATTGAACTTAGGCTTTAATGAAACACACAAAACAGGAAAAAAAGCCCCATCTATTTATTGTTCAGCATTAAAAATGAGAAAAATCCATAGGAAACTAGCCATTATTAGTCCCAGCATCAATTAATCACTTGATCTTATTTGCATGACTTTTTCCTTAGGGAAAATCACCTTTCTGTTCTTGCATGTATCCCTGCAATCCAGCGCCACTTCACTGATGACACATTGAGGCCAGAACACAGGCAGCAAGAAAAACATTCTGCTTTTCTTGGACATTCAACAGATGTAAGTGTCTTAAAGTTACATTCACGTAAGCCACATGCGAACATTAGACTAGGTGTTGTACTGTAGCTATTATACAGTGCTTCACAATTTGAGAAGACTGTTTAAAGCCTCTAACCCGTTATTTCCTTCCTCTTCTTCTAAACAAAGTATAGTCGTTTTGACATTGTTTTGCAGAGTGAGCAGTGCTTTATTCCATTAACTGCAGTGGGACTATTCATGAAGCAAAATGCTTCAGTATGTTTCCAGTTCAAGATCTACTTACTCCAACAAACTCAATCTCATCTTCACTTTCAGACGTTGGCGATTTACTCTCGTGAATGTTGATAGAGCTATGAGACTCCAATATCTAAAGAGAAACAAACCAAAACATGCTTCATCATTTTATTTTGTAATTTTCTTTAACTACATGTCTACAGTGACTTCTTATATACCTCATTGATTACTGTAATTCCCCACTCACCTGCTGGGATACTCAAGTCTATATTCTCTCTATAGGACCAACTGACATCATCTCATACCCTTCCAAAGAAAGGGTAGATAAACCTTTAAGATAAACTTGTTATCTGCCACAAAGATTTACAAATTAAATTATCTTTAAATCCAAAAGTAACACTTTCCATCAAAATATAATCAAGATCATCAACACAGTATACAAAGACCCCCTCCTATTTTATCGGGCTACTGAGAGCATATTTACAATAACTGGCAGTATGTTTCCAGTTCAAGATCTACTTACTCTAACGAACTCAATCTCATCTTCATTTTCAGAAGTTGGCGATTTACTCTCATGAACGTTGATAGAGCTATGAGACTCCATTATCTAAAGAAAAAACAAACCAAAACATGCTTCAACATTTTATTTTGTAATTTTAACTACACAGCATTTTCCATTTTATGCCTACTTCTACTTTACAGCCTATCTGCACTCAACAAGCCTCATTCACTGACAATTATCAGTAATACCAGAATAAGTGATAACAATTTTGACTCGAATCACATTACTGTATTTTTCCAAATATGCAAAACGTGGCCTAATCTACAAATCATCCCAATACCCATATTCCTCCAGCAGCCATGGCTATAGTGTACCGCCAGAGCTCAATAACATGCTTAAGTCTGAAAACCTTAACAAGAGGCAGACCGGAGCTCTAGCCTAACGGCGCTGTACTACCACTAGAACACAGACGACGGTTTAGTAACAGACGCGGGGTGATTAGCAGCTACAGGCGTAGGCGTAATTAGCAGCTACAGGTATTTTTGATGCCTTTGGCCACTTTAGGACCACAGCAGAGCCAGAAGGCTGAGCTTCTTGCTTCAAAACAAGCGCCGTCCTGCCAAACGGAATATCTCCGTGCGCGGCGTGGAACCGCGGCCCGCCCAAGGGCGGCCCCGGCAGCACGGACCCAGCGGGCGGCTTTGCTGACTCACGTTTCTCCACCCGCACGGACACCCCAGCCCCACGACACACCTCCGCCAGGCCGCCCCGCCGCCACTGCTCGGGGTGGGCGTCGGCTGAGGAAGCAGTGGCCTCGCCGGGCGCCTGCTCCTCGCCCGGCCGCCCCGCGGGGGCTGGGTTGCTAAGCGACGGCCCCGCGCCCCTCACAATGCCGCGGCCCGGCCGCAGGCCCAACCCCTGCCTCGGCCCCGCTCACCCCGCCGCCGCCAGCACCCGAAGGCACACCAACGCCCCGACCCAGCGCGCCTCCGCTTCCTCTTCAACCCGGGGGCGGCGGTGAGGGGAGAGGTGGGGCGGGAGCGCGGCACGGCTTGCCGGGATTTGTAGTTGCCGCCTGCTTCGCCTCGCTCCCCCTCCTCTTCCCCCATGGCAGGTGCCGGCGCTACCGCGACAACGCCATGGCGCACCCCCCCCCCCCCCCGCGGCGGCGTTTCCCCGGGGCTCTTTCCTTCAATAACTTCCTGCCTCCCCTCTTCCGCCTTCAGTTGGGTTGCATAGAGTTCCTGCTGAAAGGAGGAAAGCCCTCACGCCGCTTCCGGGGGAGGAGGAGGGTGGCGGCCATTGGGGCTGACAGGGGAGGGGGAGGGAAGGCGGGAAAGTCGCCTCTCCGGGAGGAGGGCGCGCGGGCCCGGCCGTTAGCGCCGCACTGAGGCGGCGGGGGCGGCCATAGCGGGGCAGTCGCTCCGGCTGGCGGCTGGGCGCAGCCTCCGCATCGCTGTGCGTTTTCAGTCAGCCAGTGTTCAGTCCACCTCACTGTCTGCTTATCCAGCCCAGACATCAGCAGCTTGTCTGTGAGGATCTTATGGGAGACGGTGCCAAGGGGTCTGGTGAAGTCCAGATAGACAATGTCCATTGCTCTGCCCTCATCTACCAGGTCAATCACTTTATCATAGAAGTTTATCAGGTTGGTCAAGCATGACTTCCCCTTGGTAATGCCATACTGACGACTCCTGATGATTTTCTTGTCACTGAAGTGCCCCTCTTCCCTCCAGGGCCTTATCCCGTGGGACTCTTCCAAGCAGATCTTTGAAGAGGCCAAAGTTCACTCTCCGAAGTCCAGGGTTGTGAGCCTGCCTTTTACACTCCTCCCTCCCTTCAGGATCCTGAGCTCCAGCATCTCATGGCCATTGCAGCCAAAGCTGCCTTTGAGCTTCACATTGCCAATAAGCCCCTCGTTGGTATGAGGTCCAGCAAAGCACTGCTCTTCATTGGTCCTTGTTGGCTCCTTTATGACTTGGAAGAGGAAGTTACCAGTGCACTCCAGGAACCTCCAGGATTGCTTATGCCCTGCTGTGTTGTCCCTCCAGCAAATATCTGGATGGTTGAAGTCCCCCATGAGGCCCAGGGCTTGCGAACGTGAGGCTGCTCCTATCTGTCTACCTCATCCACTTGTTCTTCCTGGTCAGGCGGCCTATAGCAGACACCCACTATAATGTCACCTTTACCTGTCCTCTTTTTAATCCTCACCCATAAACTCTCATTTGGTTCCTCACCCATCTGCAGGGTGGGGGCACTCGATGTACTCCAGCTGCTCTTTCACATAAAGGGCAACTTTCCCTCCTTGTTTTCCTAGCCTGTTGTCGTGGTTTAACCCCAGCCAGCAACTAAGCACCACACAGCCGCTCGCTCACTCCCCCCC
>JAYKAV010002992.1:131596-264105 GCA_035582835.1 Phoebastria nigripes
CTCTTGGGTGGATCCCATCCGGCCCCATGGACTTGTGAGCGTCCAAGTGGCATAGCAGGTCGTTCACCGCTTCCTCCTGGATTATGGGGGGTTTATTTTGCTCTCCGTCCCCGTCTTCCAGCTCAGGGGGCTGAATACCCTGAGGGTGACTGGTCTGACTATTGAAGACTGAGGCAAAGAAGGCATTAAGTACCTCAGCCTTTTCCTCATCCTCGGTGACAACGTTTCCCCCGGCATCCAATAGAGGATGGAGATTTTCCTTGGCTCTCTTTTTGTCATTAATATATTTGTAAAAACATTTTTTGTTGTCTCTAACAACAGTGGCCAGATTGCATTCATTTGGTATATATGGAAACAGTACTATGCAAATAGCTGACTTCAGCAACGATAGGGATGAGTTCAGCAATTTTAGACTAGTCTTGTTCACAAGGTAAGAATGCCCATAATAAGCAAGATGTTATTTAATAATTCCTTTGCCCCAATAATTTAGACTCTTCTGGCAGTGAAAGAATGCTAATTTAGCTCTCCTACAGTACTTTTATCAGTAGGTACAAAAGAGGTGTGATTTTCCTTATCTTTATTTGTGAGTTAATTGAGGCACAACAGGTGACATGAAAATGGAATTGACTGTCTCTGGAGAGCCTACAGAGAATAATAAGAAAAGTAAATAATGCCAAATCTAAAATAGACATCTTGATCAAAGTAACTCCATGTGTTTACTTCTGTCTTCTCTTCCTGTAATTTATCAGCCTTGTGCTGCTTTGCCTAGAATGAACAACTTTTTTTTTGTGCTGTAATGTTAAGCTGGACTGCTTCTGTATTATGTACTTTTTGTACAAGGTTACAAAAATATTTACCTACTTGGCAATGCATATATGAACATGTATCTTCACCGTAATTTTAAGATTGCTTTTAGATTTTGTTACCACAGGGTAATATATGGAATTACACATCACAGGCTACAATTTTTTTTTTAAGACTTACCAAAAGGTATGCTTCTGAAAAGCACCTGAGTTAAGATCTTTGCTTAAAATTGGCTTCTTGGTGCAATTGTTCAGTTTTTGTCCCATCATTCGCCTAATTAAAGCATCATCTGTGTTTGGAAACAACTGTTTTGTGATTCCTGCAAAATAAAGAGATGATATATATGAGGCCTCCAAATCTGGGAAACCACAGATGTATGATCTAAAATGCATTTATTGCATCTTTGAAATTTCCAGCTACTTCAGCTTCAGCTCTAGTTACTTTGCTGTCTTCACTCACTACTTCATAGATTTTGCACGTGCCAGCTCTTGCTTTTCTCTGTGCCTTCCATATTGCTGTGCCTGCTCTTGGCAAACTCAAAGGGAACTCCAGGGCCACAAGGGCTTCCTGTAGTAAGTGATACGTGTTTGTTCATCGTCTCTTCCTTTGTTCTGTTCTTGATCAAAGAGTCCTATTCCTATCCTCGTCAGTCCTCATGCCTCTGAATCTTACAGTTTTTGTTTATTAATTTTCATTTGCAGGTGATGTCTCCTTCCCCAAACATTTCCCTTCTGTTTTGCCTGGCTAACTTTTTTTGAATGCAAAAAACCTAATAGGACTCAACATCAGTAATGCATCTCCTGCTCTCTTCTTCTCCATCATCTTTCCTTCCCTTGATTTTTTACCCCTTTCATTTCATTTTGAAGTCTTATAGTTTCCATCTTCTTTAAATAATCTGATCTACTAAGGAGAGTAGATCAGTGGCCCAGAGGAGGGCCACGAAAATGATCAGGGGGATGGAACACCTTTCCTATGAAGAAAGGCTGAGAGAGTTGGGGTTGTTCAGCCTGGAGAAGAGAAGGCTTCRGGGAGACCTTATTGCAGCCTATCAGTACTTAAAGAGGGCTTATATGAAAGATGGGGACAAACATTTTAGCAGGGCCTGTTGCGACAGGACAAGGGGGAATGGTTTTAAACTAAAAGAGGGCAGATTTAGACTAGATATAAGGAGGGAATTTTTTACAATGAGGGTGGTAAAACACTGGCACAGGTTGCCCAGAGAGGTGGTAGATGCCCCATCCCTGGAAACATTCAAGGTCAGGTTGGACAGGGCTCTGAGCAACCTGATCTAGTTGAAGATGTCCCTGCCCATGGCAGGGGGGTTGGACTAGATGACCTTTAAAGGTCTCTTCCAACCCAAACTATTTTATGATTCTATGATTCTATTCTACTAACTCATTTTCTATGGTCCTAGAACTCCCAGGCTTCCTTCTTATTTTTCTTGTTCTCTTGTATAATGTTGACACTTTTCTATTTGAATTCAGGAGTGTTCTCATTTCCCTTAACAAACTTCCTTGACTTCTCTATAGGCTCCCCTTTGTCACTGAATGCTCCGCAGCATGCTGTATTCAATGTCCCGATTATCTTCTCTGCTTCCCTTTTCAGTTTTGCCTAGACCCTTCCCCAGAATCCACCTTTAGAAAAGTCACTAGCAGCACATAGAATCATTTAAGTTGGAAAAGACCCTTAAGATCATCGAGTCCAACYGTTCTTCTCATCCCATGAAATCTTTTTAATTTTTCTCATACATCATTCTGAAATTGTCTTATCTTACCGCCTCTAAATGTATTTTCACCATCTTACACACTCTTTTCTTTTCTCTCTCTTGACTTTGGACCTTTTTCTCTAGTTAGGCTCTTAAGGAAAAGAGGTTTCTGCAACTGATAACTTTTGAAACTGCTGGCCAACTTCAACAAAACTGGACCAAGGTACAGGAACTGGAGCTAAGCTGGGAAGGGAACCAAGAGAACTGGGGAAGTCTGAGGGAATGGCAATGGGCAAGGGATTCTAGTACAGGAATTTAGGCTATGTTGTTCAAGTATTAAGCTATAGGTGTGAATCCAATAAAAATCATGCTTCATGTGCTCACAAAATACTGTTGTCTTTAAAGCTGCTACTTCATCTGAAATGATTCTCTTTCCTATGCACCAAACATTTTCGCCTTAAACCTCAGCATAAAACAAATTTTGTTTGCTTCTCTGATCACTAATCCTGTCTTCTATACTTACTGTCTCATTTTGCCTCCAGCGCTATTTAAAATGTCAGAATTCATAACATTCACTAACTTCAGAATATAGCAGACATTATTTTCAATTTGATCCAAGTGTGTCCTCTCTTTGCCCTCTGTTATATCTGTTGTCATGCTCCAAGTTTGACTGTTATAGTTTAACCTTTCAAAGGCTAAAAAAATGTATAATATCACTGTGCTGAGTAGCCACTTAAGTAAAACCCACAAAATTCACACAATAGAAATACTACTACTTAGCATTTCACTGACAGTATTTGTAACAGATGGGTTAAAAAAGTATGTAGCTGAAGAAGGAAATATGAAGCAGCATATCACCTGAGTAGACCAGCTGTTAAACATTACAGCCCCTCCCTCAGAGAAAGCCCTCTGTCAAGTCAGTGCCACACTGAGTAATGTTAACAAGTCATCACCTATGATTTCCTGAACTTCATTCTGATTCATAGCTGGTTTTGCCGCTTTATCCTTTGAAGAGGAGGACTTTGCACCTGTCAGGCTGTGTGTAGCCATGTATTCATGTGTATAAAGTGCTTGCATCAAGTCATTTATAAACTTCTGAGGTTTGCTCTTGTTACAAAGTGCAATCTGCCACTTTTCAATCTTGAACTGGAAAACACAATTGGTCATAGGCATAACTATTGCAGTTCTCTAGAAATATATAGTATTACCTCTGAAATATTTTTTTTATTTTCTTTTTTTTAAACCACAATTTCAAAAGTAATCTCTGCAAACTCTATGCTAAACTTGCATACCACTCAACGTTTGCAACTGTACAGGCTGATTTTTTTTCAGAAGCGAATGTGAGGCAGACTAAGGACCCCATTCATCCTAGCAAACACTTCACCAAGCGATCCTTATTACTCACTAGTGGAGACAGGACATGTTCAGACATATCTAAATCCTTCTGCTTGCACTCCATGCAGGCTGGCTGTGGTCCAGTTCTGGCATGGATTCTGTACAGCCTCAGGAGCATGGCACTATGCCCAAGCTAATATTCCTGCCTCCGAGCAGACATGCCCTAAGAACTGTGACATCTGGTCCTGGGCTTTGAGAGTGACTTGAACACACAGCAGTTGTACAGCCTAAGTATTTGAACTCTCCTAATGGGCAATTTTGAGCTACCTCTATTAAGTAAGGCTAGGTTGCTTAGAAAATTAGGTCTTTTTATTTCTTTGGAGATGTTAGGTCAAATTTTGTGTATTGCAATATTCAGTCAAAACATCATACCTTGGTAATTCTTAATAGATTTCTTTGGTTTTTAGGACCCCATGACAACACACAAGAATGATTTCCACCGACTGGCATGACTCAGTGCATAAGAATGTTTATGTAAATTGTGAATGCAGAAGCTAGAATTATTCTTTTGGTTGGGTCTTTATATTTTTCATGTACAGCCTCTGTGCCTGAGATTTCTCAATTATGCTCTGTTATAATTACAGAGAATAGCGGAACATCTTTACTCAGTATCTATATATAGATGTATTTCTACTTAACTGCTGACCAGTGTCTGGAACAAGAGCAGAAACATGCTATTCTCCATTTACTCATTAACAGTTTAAACAGACTGCTGGTATTTTTCTTAGATTATCTCTGAAACACTACCATTGCCCTTTGGCATCCAAAGCATTAGGCTGGAAGTTATCCCTGGATCTCAATATTTTCTACATGCATCTGCATTCTGCCTTTAGTCACAGATGTGCAAAGCCACCGAAATCAAAGTGAGTTTGAGAGTGTACCAGCACACTGAATTAAGTCTAGTGTTTCTCATGGAAAGAGCCTTCTGCACAAAAGGAGCTCATTAGTCACGTCATCAACTGAATGACGATAAAATGATTTTTACTGATGYTTATTTTTTATATTTGTTATACTATAACAGTAAAGTTTGTACTGTATAAACTTTTAATTTTTATGCCTGAAATTGCCTTTTAACTGACCTGTTTTTCGGTCTGTTGCTCCTCATCTTCCACATTCAGAGTTATTGGTGAGCTGGAGTTACTATGCATAGCTGCATATGAATCTGCTAACGGATTGTTAGATGCTTTCCAAACAGCATGTGAATGCAGACTGGACGTAGATGATGTCACTCCCCCTTTAAGCAGTGCTTCAGCCATCCCTACCAGTTCCTCAAAATGGGTGACTGCCTGTGGCAACACTGAAATCAAATGGAAAGTGATGGGTAAACTTAATTGAAGCTTTCAGACTCTAATTACGTAAGGATGTATATTTTTGTAATTAGATTCCCGTCGTACTGCAAACGAGTCGAAGTAGTCAGCAAAAACACTTTAACATACTTTTTTCCTATTCTCTCAAAGCTCTTCCTGCCATTCTGCTGTCCCCACCCATGAAGATCTGGCCTCTGTTTTCAGAATCGGATAGATCAGTTCTCTGCAAGGCTAAGAGGAACCATTAGTTTACACCCATCATGGCACTAAGCTGCCTATTTCTCTTCTCTCTTTTTGCTATCTCAAAATCTCGACAAGTCTGTAAAGCTATTGAATATGGGCTAAGTAATGTTATGTCCAATTTTTTTTTTTTTTGCTTCAGAGAAGTTACATAGACTGCATAGACTTTTTTTCCTCTTTTTTAATCTATAGAGAATATCTTTTAAATGGCCCTTTCTCCAAGTAATATTTATTTGCAAATATAAGCTTTTATTGAGTCCATTAAGAAGAATCAATTCAGCAGAGTGAAAAGGATGCAAGGACTGAAGAATCAGCAAGATACAGAATCACTGAATTATTAGAAAATACTGTCGAAGACTAATACAAGTGCTTAAGATGTAAGGCAAATGGACCTAAATGTGTAAGAGAAGTTGTCGGACACTAACAAAATGTTTAAAAATAATATTCAGAAAAGTGGAGATGAATGGTTCAAACCAAGATGAATAACATACGGAACAGAATCAGGTGGGCAAGGAAACTGATAAGCACTTGCAAAATCATATGACAATAAAAAGAGAAATACTAGGCTGTCTAGGGATGGTATGACGTAGCTGGCAAGAAGTAGTAAATCCTCTTTAAACCTTATTCATTCACTAATGTTTTGAAATTTTGGATTCAGTCTTGGCTGCCCCAGAGTAAGGGACAGGGACAATTAAGAGGGGCTTCAGAGATGATCACTAAGTGATGAAGGATTTGTTTATAAAAGAACAAAATAGTTCACCTCTGGGAAAGGACTAAATTTGTTGTACCTGGAACTAATTCAGATTATCAATAATGAAGAATTACTAAATTAATTAGAAATGAAATCATTCCAGAATAAAAAAAATTTCAGTAGATCAAGAATAACTGTTAATAAATAAGATTAGTTGGACTGGTCAGTGGAGCGTTTAAGCTTAGCCGCTGGTTATACACAGCATACAGAAAGGTTCTCTCGGGAACAACTGACAGGATTTTGACAGATTTTTCCATTTCTAACTCTATGATTGCATGGCCTCCGTGTAAGACAGTTTTTTCTAAGTGCTGCTGGAATTAAATGTTGCCATGTATCAAAGACTTTGATGCTAATGGTAGGCCTTGATCATGTCAGGTGCTTGAGCATCCATAATTCCTATCCAAATGGCCTCTTATAAATCAAGCTTTTCATGACCTTCAGGCTTCCCTCTTCATCAAAATACTTCCCCTGACTTTACCTTGAAGCATCACCAGGGACTGCCTTAGGCGGCAGTTTTCTCTCATGATGTCTGTCAGCTTCCTCTTAAGACTTTTTATTTTGGCACACAGTTCTACCTTGGATAGTTGAAATAAAGGCTCTTCATCATCACTGCTACTTTCACTGTACAGAAAGTTGCTTCCTGAATATGTTTCTCTCTGGAAAAAAAAAACCCCAAAACGTGCTATCTAGAGCAACAACAACATAAAATTAAAGCATTAAAACTACCATTAAAATATCTGGCTAAATCAGAATATTGTCTTCGTACACAGAATGTATAAACAGACTCGGTGCATTTTAATAATAGCTGTTACTGAACATAGATATTACCATTTGTATTAAAATTGAAAATGAAATGTCAGGGTAATACATAACCATTAGGTACTTCTCTCTCTGTTCTCCATTCACCAATTTTCTAAGGTAGTGTCTTTTAGAACTGTTAACTTCACTAAAACAAAAGTCTTACGCCCCCCTAAACAAATACATTTCAGTTTGCTTTTGCTTAATACATTAAAATTGCTGAAGATGAGATGTTTACCTGTTTGTTAATTAAAGATGTTTCAAGTTTACTCAGGATGTTGGCAGGAGCAGATGCCTGTAATGATTTCTTTCTTTTTATATGCTTCATCATCTTCTTCTGTAAACAAGAGCATAACAGTGCCTTTGCATTCCTATAGAGCCTTTCATTACAGTATCTCATGGTATACCATAAACTTTTGTTCACTGTGCACTTGACATTCTTGGTTAGTATTTTTGAAAAATAAGTTTATAACTTTTTGTTAAGATTTATGTTTTCTTTCCCCACATTTTGTCACTGCAGATCTCAGCACAATGCAAAGCTCAGAAAACCTGGTCTCTTCCCTTCCTTATGCAGTGGTCAGATTTCTGTCTTAGGGGAGAAAATGTAATGGAGCTACAGAGCATCCAAGTCTTGAATAACACTTCTCTCTTTAAATAGCAAAGGACAAAATCTCTTGGCCTAATTACTCTGACAGGTTATTGTGATGAGGTACCATGTGAAGATTGTCTGTATTCCTACCTTTACTATACATATTTTGTGTATTATATTGTGAAGAATCAAGAGTTACGGTCTATTTCATTCCATTATGGGCCTACCAATATCAGGCACATAAAGACAGAAACTCACCTGTTCTTTATCCAGGTCACTGTCTTCACTCTCTGAGAATATCATTTCTATCCTCTTTCTCTTGCCTTTTTCAAGGACTTGTATTTTTGTAATTTCATCTGCTCGTAATATCTTTTGCATCATTTCCACCAGCTCTTGGGGGTCATCTGAAGTGACAGAAAAAAAAGGCCAAAGCACAGAAAATCAGGTAGCAATACCTTACAATTAAATTAAATTTTGTATCAGACAAATGCTCTGGAACTGGACTCACCACTCATGTACACAACTTTCACCAAGTGCTTTTCTGTCTTTCTTTCTCCCACAGGCCAGTTTACTAGCACGTGCTCATTTGGTTTCAGAAGTCTTTCTAGTTCATTGTCATCACTGGGAAGGTCCTGTATCCACGAAGTCTCTCCAATTTGCAGTGAATTATCATTTACAAAATCAAACAGTGTGAATTTTTTCATTGTTAAGTGGTTTTCTTGTCACACAGACACTGCCTGCAGGACGACATAGGAAAAATAGCTGTTGCCATGTCATGCCACAGGAATGTTACAAGAATACTTCAAAAAGCCCCAAACAACCCTCCTACTCCTGGATTTTGGTAATCACCTTGTATTAAAATATCCCGAATAAGGAAGTGAAAACTAGCCAGCAGTGTGTTATATCTCCCCTGAAAGATGGGAGATGGTCTGCTCAATACATGTACATCAGACAGTTGCCTCCAAAACTATGCACAGAAAACAGTTTTCACTCACAAGAGCCCTTGCTTCCGTATTACTACCATGCCTAATYTATCTCCTGCCCAGGATCTCTATTACTACTACATTTGCCCCAACAAAAGTTTTCAGTCCAGCTTCTGACTAAAAAATACAGGTGTGATAACTTTCCCTAGAATGAGGGAAGGTACTAGCTCTACATGCTAGTAAAAGGGATGTATGACTTCCAGGGCTGTTATTAATCATCTCACAGGCAGCAAGATGTACAATTGCAGCCATGAAAAACCAACCCAGAACAACCCAGGACAACTGACTGGATGAGGTACGACACATTCTGGCAGTGGCAAACTTGACGTACAAAAGAAATGCCAGGCTGAGGACTGGAAGAGAGCTGGGCTGCTTCATAAAGAATAACAGCAACAAGGAGAACCCAGACCCAAATACACAGCTAAATCCTTTGCTTGCACAAAACAGTATTTTTAAAGCAAAGGACCATTTCTGGGCTTTTTTAAGCACTGAAGTTCCACATTGGGAGAAGGGAACAAGTCATACTTTGTGCTTTATTTTTCTAATTAAGCTGATATGCCTTACATGAATGTGTGAAATGTAACACATATTATTAAATGCTACTGGAAATGTAAACAGTTCATTTAAGTGCTTCCATTATACTCGGATTTTCTACTTTAAAATTATTAAATCAGATAAAACAATAAATAGAAAATCTGATTTTGTCAAACCTTGGTCTTCTTTCCAACAAACATACGGTTTGGCCTGTCAGTTCACAGAGGTGAAGTAATTTTACAGAGCTGCAAACTCATGAATTCCCAGATGTGACAGCATGATTTGCGATTTACTTGGCCTCAATCAGTCAGAAGCAAATCTAGTGCCTCATGCAGAGGCTGTCAAAAAGGTAACTCAGAGCTAGGAAAGGAGAATTACGTGGAGCTATTATGTCAAAGTGAGAAAGTCTGGCTGCAGTGCTCCAAGAAGCAATGTCAATTCATCTGCAGAAGCCCAGCTCACCACTATTCACCATGTCTGTGCTACGCCTCAAAAGACCTGGTTTTTCACACAGGGGTGAACTTGTTAATTTGTGAAAGACAGCTGCGCTCTTGTCAACATGTTTACTGATACATTGAGGCAAGCGGCATAAGAAATGGCCATTAAAAAGCGTATTAAATCATGCTTTTATGCAGAATGTGTTGAGTGTGATAGCAGTAGGTTTGTTAAGTACTGCCCTGCTGAAGAAAGGAGACTGTGTTTGCAAGAATTCACGTTAATTTTCTTTAAAGCAAGTTAGAAAGATCGGGAAACATCCATCCCATGTAAATTCTGGAGAGGAAGCCTCCTGAATGTCTGTGCCTAGCATGAATCACTGGAGGCCTCATTCTGCCACTGATCCATGCCGAGTGGATCCTCACACCACAGAAAGGGATCATTCAACAACTTAAAACAGCCTGTGCATGCAATCACATTGACCATCATTGTTTTTTCTTCTTTTTCAAACTGCTTTTGAGTATACACCCCAGTCAGTTTCACATTTCTCATCCRGCACGAAGATGTTAACTTCTACCCCTGATCAACCCAGGACAACAATCCCCATCACTGAGTTCTTCGATTCTCAAATGAAGTACTTTGAGCTTTCCCCTCCTTGGCCCTGGGCAGTTGCGAGCTACTTCATTACCCTCCTAAAAGCTCACATAAGGTCAGCAGAATTGCAGCAAAGTTAGAACTGCCAGTGTGCTAAGACTAACAGCTGATTGACTGACTTCTATGTTTTTTTTTAATGTTTCCCTGTAGTCCTCTAACAGTTTGTACGTTGTCTCTCATTTTGTATTGAGACAAATATTCTCTGAGCCGTGGGACATGCTTGCACAGGGTTAGCAAGCCAGCCCAGGATTTCCAGGGACGCACTGAATACACAGGCTGTTCACAGCATGGCAGGTAAGTGATGATCCCCCACAGCACTGGGGCTATTCACATACACACTGTGCCGACCGAGCACATCGGTAGCAAGTCCAACAGCTTTTGGAAGGTGTCATCAGACTTGCATACGTGTTATACAGCTTAATGAAGTCAGTGGACATGTGGACTTCTGGATGTTTGGAGCCCACAACAGCAGCCTGGTGCCACAGGCAGACTCTCTGGAGCACGTGGCCAGCAAGATCCCTCAGTCTTTACACCAGGCAAGCACCTGGATCCACGAAAATCCATCCCGCCACTCAAAGCTAGGGACAATTTCTACCATGGTCATGGCAGGACTTGGAGCTTAGCAATTTGTCTACATTATCTATAAAGCTCTTTTGAGCTGTCAGAATTCTTGCCTGTGGTGGGAGGGTGTACTAGTAAACAGTTAAACTGATTTCACCAAGAGTCTTAGCAGCTGCCAAGTTAAAATATAAGCTACATAGGATGCTGAGAGAAATAAGGAATGGATTTCACAAATAGTCATGGGAGGAGGGATGGGGTTGATCCATTCCCTTAGCTCCTGGCAGGAGTCTGAAAGCCTCCCGGCAGCTTTCTGAGGCTTGTGCTCAGTCCTGTTGCTCCTGCTGCTTTTGAAGGGACCAAGGCAGGAAAGCAGTTGTGGGGCAGCAACAGAGACTGGCCAGGTCCCTCCTCCTCTGCTGCAGCTCTGCTGGGCATCAGCTCAACTGCTTGCATTACAAATAAAAAGACAAAACAATTACATTGCCAAATAAAAGGAACAGAGTGCAATAGTTGATTGTTAGCATTTTTCTGTTACGGAGCTATGGCTTCAGCTCCTGCAGTAGACATTAATCAAACTACGTCTTTTCACAGAATTTATTGTGACAATCCATGGGCCCTGGGGATAATACCTAACTGTCTGCCGGCATGATCTCTAGCCAGTGATTAAAGGGAATGGAAAGGCAGAACAAAATGTCTCTAATGAGGAAAAGGAACAGTAAAATACTTCACTTACTGGAAGAGAAGTCCTGCAGTGTTTTCTCACCCTGTTCTCCCACTGGAGTCAATGTGAACCTTGTCTGAGTCAGGACTGCTGCAGATGGCTCCCTCTAAAATGTTTTATTTGCCAAAACAGATCAAAGGCAAAATATACTGTATCATCAGGAAAAAAAATATCTTGGGGAGTGGGATTAATCTTACCAAACTTTTACTGCCTTAAAAGTGAGAGGTTGTCTAGCCATGTTTGGCTCAGTCACCACAGAGAGAGAGGTGATTCATCTCACCCTAAGACACGCATCTAAAAGACAGCAGATGACTTACTGTCTGGGAGAGCCTATTTCTCTCTACTAACTATTCAGTCACTATACAGGGGTAGGTATGTCTCGTTATAGAAGTTGGTTTGGTCCAACCCATTCTATATTAGCTTTTTCTATTTTTGAAGCCATAGGATAGATTCCAATAGATCTTCTGCTATAGGGAGCCAAGAGGATGAAGTCTGTTAAAAGTGTATCTGGTTCTCTATTTTAAATCTTTCTTACACAGTTCTGCAAGTCATCAAGTAAGATTTCTGACATTGAGTGCTTTGTTCAGTGGTTTAATTGGAAGATATATAATCGTTCACAGACATTACCCTGTGTGCAGCTGCTAACCACAGAGACAGAATTATATGACCTTTGAAAGCCACTTATGTTTTGCAAGTTACTTAATTCTGCTATATTCTCCATTTGAAAACACTAGCTACTTATCTGAGAAGTACTAAAATGCAAATTTATGATTTATCACTCTTCTAAGACACAAATCTGTCTTTACTTTTTCTAAAAGCAGGTAATTTGTAGAAGGGGGAAAAAAAAAGAAAGGAGCCATTTAATTTTAAAGCTCTGCAGAGGAAACATTAGTTAGACTCTTAATTTTTACAAACATGTTAACACCTCACATTCTGCACAGATGCTACAAATTTGCACACAGAATATTGTTACTAAGCAACGCAAAAAGCCAGAACAAAAAAAAAAAAAAACAAAAACACAACACACAAAAGTCATTTAAAAACATATCTCACCCTTTGACTGACATAGTCTGTTCCATTCAGCCGGAGAGTTGGCAGATGGCATGCTGAGATCATTATTTCTCTTTCCTTTCAGTAAACGCAGTGTAGAGTGTTACAAATTTACAACATGAGATTGTAGGCCCACTCAATGGGTCTGATTCTGCCGTGGCTTAAAATAGGGCTTTGCCACTGATTTCAGCAAAACAAGACACTGTACCATACCCGTGCAACACAGATCCATAGTAAAGTACTAAGGTTTTATATTGTCTAGCCTCTAAGTTCAGCCTTCAATAATCCCAGTTTTCCTTGGGAAACAAACCCACCTTTGCTGAGCTAGAAATTAATCTATCATCTCACTCAAACTATTTATTTCCAATTCAGCATAATGAGTGGTAGTCACAGATTTGGTTTGTGTTACTTTGACAATGGCATTTTACATTCAACTTGTCAGGACGTTAAATACAATGTTGGTGTAAAACTCCTGGGCTACAATGAAATCTCAAAATTCCCAGTTCTCTGTAACAAATTTATAATGGAAAACATGACCATATTTAAATACATTACATGCCCTGTTGTGGGTTCTAATCTTATTCCCCTGAAACCAGTGTAAGATTTACTAATGATTTCAGTGGAATTAGGCACTGTCGGAAGAATGCAGAAGTGTTGTTACTGCTCAAAAGATTTACAGTGTGATATCTTAGTCATTTTATGGGAAAATACGACTTAAAAGCACAAGTCTGCTGTTCTCAGCTGAGAAATAGAGAGTACAGATTTTCCAGAATCATCAGTATCACTGTGTTCCAAATTCAGCTGGAAATCTGGGGGAGCATCTATCAGAACATTACTGCAACTTTAAAGACTATAAATGCACAGAAATGATCCCACTTGTCTTCCACAGGAAGGATAAAACGACATGATTTTTATTACTGATATCTAACAGCTCACTTCCTGACTGTAGATCGCTATCCTGGTGTCACTAGCTATGAAATAATCTGAGATACTTTTCTAAGAAGTGATACTACTCATGGTAAAGCAACATCTTCTGGCCTTATTTACACAGATCGTGTCGCTGACTTCAAAACCTCAGCAGCATTTACAATCCACAGGATTATATGCAGAATTTGGCCCATACCTTGTCCCACACACTAAAATCCATTTGAGTGGCCCAAGGAATTCATGAAGCCATTATTATTTTTCACAGTAGTGCCCTCCATGCTGTGAGTTTTAGCAACCTAGAAGTTCTATAAAATAACATTAATACCTAAATATTCTAAAGGCCTTTGTAGGACTGTGGCTTAAATCAAAAGCTTGAAGAAATTTATTGGAAAAGCTCTGATTTTGACATCAAACCATTAATTTTATTTGTAATACTGAGTGATAGGTAAGGATGAATAATGAATTTATTAAGCAGGTATATTTAGTACGTCTAGAAGTACTAAACTTTTGTTCTAACTAGTAATTTATTCAACTAACAGTGAAACATGGCGTTCATTTTAATAAATTTCAAAACAGCAACCTGGCATCATTATTGGGCTTTCAGGACAGGATTCAGTTCTAGATTAAGACGCTTACATTTAGGTGTCACTGGTGCACCAGGTATCTAAGTTATCACTGTAATTACTGGAGATCTAGGGATCAATTTGGCTTCCTAAACGTAGGTGTCTGGCGCCAGTGTCCTCTSGTATTCTGCTTGGCCTTCAGCTGCTACTCCAGAAGTGCAAATCTCCCACAGGTCTTTTATCACAACTGCCATCCCTTTGGAGATGTCTCAGCCTTGAGCAACTCCAACAGTCATAAGAGTCAAGCCCCTATTGAACATAATTAAAGCTCCCTGGAGAGCAATTCAGCTTATTTCAAATGCTCTAGGGCTCAATTCAGTTGCCTAAAAATAAATGCATGGTGCAATCTTAGATACCGTAAATTATTACGCCTGGCCTCCAACTGCCTCTTCTGATGGGCACATATCTCACATAGGGCCTAGACCCTCTTCCCGGCTCAYGAGGGTGGTTACTAACTCCAGGCACCTCAAATGTCACTACACACACAAATCTAGGGAATTGAATTGTTCTCTGGGCCCCAGTGATTGAACTGAGTTTAAATAGGAGCTTAGATACCTCACATGCCTATAAACCACATACATTTATTTATCTGTATTTTAATCCCACACTCAGTGAAAGATCCCCATAAAGATAACAAGATGCCAAATAACAAGATGCAGGAAGTTATCTTAATACTACATCACAGATTAGTATCTTTATTAAATAGCTATTTCACAGCTGACAGATGGAAAACTAATACCCACTTTGATTTGCTTATTCACAAATGCCATGCTCAACAAAATGTATTAATATACAGACCAACAAAAATCAGTTTATTTATTGAACTGGATGAGATACCTAAGCTACCAGAATTTGAAAAGTCACATGAAAGCTCCTTCTATGCACATTATTATATCCAAACTCTTAGAAGCAGTAAGTAGCCTGGGAGGAGAAACAAGTCAGCATGACTCTGTAGAGTCCAACACTTGGCCGTGCTCATTCTGATCTGGCTTGAGTAATTCAACACAACACATCTTAATAGCTCCCAAATTATAAAGGTTAAAGACCAGTGATGTATTCACTTATTTCGTCTAGAGATGTTTATGGGAAGGCAACATCATTAGGGAAAATTTGACCACATGCAAATCTGTGCTGAGGTGCAAAAACTGTGCACTTGCTCTATGTAACAGCCCAGGCAGTCAAATACCCTTTTCCTAAAAGGCTGAAAAAATATCAGACATACTTTCCATATGCAACGAATGTACTCTCAAATTGGACTTGTTCAAACAAACCCACTGATAACCTGATGTGAGAGTTCATAAGAGGAGGCATCTTACTCCTTTTATAAGGTGGCATAAGCTATATTATATCTTTCGATAAGCTGTGCTGCCCCAAAGCATTACTATTGGTGACATTCTCCCTTCAGCTCCAAGAGCATAGAAGTGAAATACCAGCTAGGAAATTCCAGGCTTGAGCTCTGGTCAGTATTTAATAATCTAGTGGCATCTTAACTATCTCTACTCATATGTCTTTATTGGCTGTCATAGGCGACTGATGATAGATTAGAAGTCATGCCTGGTTAATACCCAAAGTGCCTGCTCTTTTACTCCAAAGCTTTTCCTCAATTGCTCTGGTTTTGCGACATGTTGGTAGGAGGGAATGAACTTGATGATCTCCAGTTAAAAAAAAAATCTGCATTACTATTAAAGGTCATGAGCTAGAACAAGAGACATATATGTTGTCCTCTTACTCCAGGGAATATTACTGCAACTAAGAGTAGTTCTGCATGCACTTAGGAGAATTGACAGAAAGGCATCTTCCCTGCAAGGATAACAACCTCAAACCTTATTAGAGCTATTTTTTTCCCTCCTGTAAAATTAAATGTCTTTCTACTGTATGTAGTTCAACGTAACTTTATAAATTAATGTAAGAGCTGAACGACCAGTGTTGTATATCAGTCTGAAACAATCCTTAAGCAACTTCCAATTATATACATAAAATACTAATGAAGTGCAATTCCCTCTGGGATGCAAGGCCACATTCAGATTGACAACTGCTACATTAGACACTGCCAAAAATGAGTACAGAGCAAATTTTAACCAAGGACAAAGGGGCATATCACTGCTGTAATAAAAAAAAAAAGCCATAGGAGCTTTAGCAGTATATTTCGATCTAGGCTCAAGATCAACCTCTCTGTCTGCAAAGTCAATTTATGCCCACAGAATTCCTGCCAGCATTTTTCCAGCAACACTGTAAGCCGTGAGTGCACAACTGCATGGCTCATACTCCATTCAATTTACATTCAGTCTAATAAACAGAGGGAATCAAAACATGCAAGTTGTGTGAGTTGATGAACCTACAAAATAAGGACAATTACATATATAAAGCAGGCAGAATTTGGTTTTACGTGGTCACCTAAGACACCTGCAGATGGTAAAATGTTCCAGTCATGGAGGGGTCGAGTCTGCAGCACTGGAATCACACAGTTTGGTCTTGGGTAAATTGAACAACCTTTACAGTTTAGCTTTGCTTTTCAAAGGTTCTGAAATAATAATATATATTTACCTAATTTCAAGGACATTGTGAGAATTAACTAATGCTGGTGTGCCTTCCAAACATACAAAGCACTGTATGGAGCACACAACAAGTTTTGCAAAACAAAGATTTGCAATAACCTTGCTGAATTTAGAACATATAATTTCACATAACAGATTTTTTTGAAATGTGATGCCTATATCAAGCTGGAAATTGTTATTCTTTCAGCTGAAGAATGTATTTTATAAGGTTTAATCATCTACCAGAAACTTCCACAACATCATCTCATACCTCATGCTTAAACTACTAGAAAGTACACTGAGGACAGCGTGTAAGCCATGAAGTAGAATATTGAGGGGGAAAGTAAATTATTTCATTGAATGAAGTTGATAATACTCAGATACTATGATATTTTCTGTATTTACTTTGCTTGCTTCTTTGGTTTTTACTGTATTTACTTTGGTTCCTCTTTGATTAGAAAAAACCCAAATATTTTGTTAAGAAGTATTAGATGATTAGAGAACCCTTCTAACCAGTTAAGTGGTCATTTAAGCGGAATATTTTACTTAATTATAATTAATTAGTAGAAACACAGTCCTTAAAGCATACCTACATACCAGTGAAAGGAAATGATCTTACCCTTTCACTTACTCAGCAACTCTTCTGAAACAGTATCATGCATCATCTCCTATTCTTATGTCCACATCACCAGATCTAGCATGTGACCTTTTTCTTTCGGCTCACTGATATAGGGAGTCTTTACAACTGCAAAATGAGGTCCAGAAGGCCTGAATCTGTAGGAGCAGAGAGGTGCCTTCTCAGACTTGTTGAGTGCCCTTGAATCCCACAGCTGACATTGGGGGAGGTCAGCAGATCTCTGCAGACATGGTTTCTCCACTCAAAATACCATCATATTTTCTTTTGCTATTTTTTTTTTTTCTCCTTTCAGCCTAACCCACGGTACTCAGCTAGGATTTTTAGTTTCTTTTAAAAAGAGTTGCTGAACCTCATGTAAATTATCAAGGAATATGCACTAGTCCATAAATTGTACTGCAATTCTGCATACAGGGCAAGCGTAAGGGCAGAAAGTATCTCTGCCTTCAGCCTTGCTGGGCAAGACTGCTAAGTCAGAACAGGTTATCATGACAAACTAGCTGAAAGAATATTTTAGGTCAATGCTGCCTTGTCTCCCTGCAGGAAGGCTGCTGCTGCTGCTACAACACGTTCCCTGCTCAACTCTTCCATTAAACTGCAGAAGTTTGACATAATTTCCGTGCTGTTTCTCTCCCTCACGCAACATGGGAAAATAGGTAAACAACTGCATTCAAGAGTGACTGCAACCAGAGAAACAGCCTCCTCTCCTGTCCTGTCCCTCTCCACTGCAAACATTTGCTGGTCACCTCTTTTCTGTAGAGTCTCTGAAGCAGAACTTCCCTTTTTCATCCCTCTGCCCAAGTACTTATTACCACCTCCTCCCTCAGCATTGCTCAAGTAAAAGGCTGCTTCCAAGCCTCCTGCTGAAAACTTCAGCTATGCCCGTGACTTTGTTGCTGCTCTGTTTCCCTGTGATCCCCATCAAAACAAGCATCTGTAGGACGCTACCTCCCACCTTCTCACATCTCCGCAAAAGTGCAGCCACATCATGCATACTCTGAAATGGCAGCAGTACCCCTCATTTATTTCAGGGTCGAAGGCTGCCTTCTTAGCTTATAAAACACTTTTGGACTTGCTTCAGCCCCTCAACAACTTAGATCTCTTTTCTGACCTGCCTTTCCATTCCACACACTCTTGTCACAGTTAGTCTCAAGACTTCCATTACCTTCTCTTCGTTACCCTCCTCTTCTCTGAAATAGCTTCACCTCCAGGATTCTCCTTCTGAGGTCAAATCTCAGCTGAGAGGTTTTGTTTTAACCTTCTCTCTTCATTCCTTTTCTCTTCTCTGTTTATCATCCTTAAGATTTATGAAAAGTTCCCTGAAAAACATTCTGTAAAGAAGCTTAGATTAAAAATGCAAAACATATAAAACTTCTTTTAATTTCTCTTTATTACTATTTGGAGGGAAAAAAAAATCTACCCACAGATAGTTTGCTTATTTTTAATGTGAAATAACTTCAGCAACTTAACTTTATTCACCATGGAAGTAGTATTTTAACCACACTACCAAACCCCACAGTATTTAACAAACACAGAGCAGTTAATGAATATAAAGAAAGCCATAGCAGCAGTTTGGTATACATGGGAGACAATTGACTCAGAAGCCTGGAGCAGTAAGTAGCTCTCTGAAAAATCATGCATGTCAGCATTTCTTGTATTAAACTGTACTCTCTTCTGCATTTGAAAAAAAATTGAGCAGTTGTCATGAAATTTATTATAGCCTTTTGGCAAAATATTATCCTCAAGACACCAATGAGCTCTAAGTCTTAGAAGGGAAAAGCTATAAACCTTAAACTAACAAGCTAACATTAGAGATTTGCCTGTCAAATGGTTTCTATGCACTGCTACCCAAGAACAATGTTAAAATATCTGTTCCTTCTCAGTTCTCTGCAATATACTGTGCAGTCACTGCTGTGCTACATTTCCTCTACCATCCCATTCTGAAACAATAAATCAGCGCAGAGCGAAAGGTGTCGAAAAGTTTCTTGCTCCTGCAATATACTGCAGTGAAGCACTGCAGCAGGGCAGCCTGTCGCCGGGAGAATCACACTGATTTGCTTCATGTTACAGGGAAGTAACATGAACTGTTTGGATAATCTCCAGGTAATCTGCATTAAAACCATTTTACTGCAGTGTACTGCGGTATTAGGAAAGATTTCAATATTGCGCCACGTGATGCAACACAACCTTATAGCATTTGTCAGTTCCTAGGCAGTGAGGGAAAGCTTTAAATCAAAGGCTGCAATGTAGCAACTTTCCATTTTACAAAGTAATATGACAGACTATTTTGGCTCACTATGTTGGCGTGTAGTATGAAATGATATGAAGTTCCTGGAATAAAATATTATAGACCTAAAAGCCAACATTTTTTTTTTTTTCTTTCTTTACTTAGCCCCCCAATCTGGTATCAAGAGAATCTTTTAATGAAAATGGATTTCCCTAACATTAAGGGTACAGTGTTACAATGTTATTAGCTCAGTGATAAATGAATTTTAGTATTCTAGAGATCATTTTTCCTGTTCTTATTTAAGCTACCACAGATATGTTTCCCTCTCTGTCCTTCCAGCTTGCATATTTTGTAGTTTAATTTAAATTTGCACATATGCTTTTTTATAKAGTTTTATGGCAGTCATATAAAGCAGTAACATTTCAACGTTATTCCAATGTTTACACAGAGATTTTCATTATTTCTATAAAGTTTCGGAAATGTCCCTCTCATTTATGTGCTCACATCAAAGATGCATGAAGAGAGTATGAATTTCGTCATGAATTAACCCTAACTTTTTCCCCAGTAACACAGGCAAACACAATATTGCAAAATATTATCTGGATATATTTTCAGCACGTGATTTGTTTGTGTTTAGTCGTATGAGAGAGTTTAAAACTGCATTTTCAAAGACCTTTGAGACAGTCTTTGAAAGTATGGAGTATCATCGAAGTAACAGCTACAGAGGTAGTAACAGTGACAGAGATAAACTCTTGTTATTGTCTGCATTAGCAACCTGCACATGCCAGGATTTTTATGCTATGTGCGAGGCATCAGCTCCGGCAAGGCGGTGAACGACAGGCACAGGAGCGGACATGTGCTGCAGCACGCTGCAGTTTACTGCAGCAAGAGGGTATACGCACGGCGTTGCTCTCTAACAGCTTTGGCTGCAGCAAGCCCCTGCTCCGGCCAACTTCTCCGCGGCTTTCATGTAGGAAACGTCTCGGCGAGTGTGCAAATCACACACCGCCCGGTACGTAAGCACCATGCACGGTGTGTGCCTTAATGCATGACCCAGATGAAAGCTGGTGCTGTGCTGTACCCCGGACCGCTGCCCACTCTCTCCCGCAGTCAGCCGTCGCCTAAATCCCAGCATCAGAAACACGGATCAGCACGACACGAGGACCCCAATCACCTCGTCAGGATGTCTCCCATCAACACTTCCCAGTCCCTTCACCCTGCGACAGCTTTGCCTCGAAACCGGCCGCGATCAGTGCTCCCGGGGCCGGGGTCCGCCTGCCCGGGAAACCGCTACAGACCCCCCTTCCCCCGCCGACGCGCACAGACCTGCACGGGCGATGGCCGCCGCGACCCCGCGCCCCACCGGTCGCTGCCCTCCGCGGCGGCGGGAGCGGGGCAGCCCCTCTCCCCCCGGGGCTCCCCGGCCTGCGCGGGGAAGCCGCCCCCCGGTACCTCGCAGCAGCCATTTTCCGCCTCCCTCTGCAGCAGCTCCAACGCGTGATGTCACCGGCCGCCCCGGCCAAGTCCCGGCGGCGGCGGCGGCGGCGGCGGCGGGCTGGGCTGCGCCGCGCCGTGCCCCTTCCTCCCTCCCTCCCTCTCTCCCTCCCGCCGCCACCCTCCTCCCCCTCCTCCCGCCGCCGCCCCGCCCCGCCGTGCCCGCGCCGGCTGCCATGCGGCGCCCCGCCCCGCCCCGCCCGCCGGTGCCCGCGGGCGCTAAGCCCGCCGCGCTCCTCGCTCGCGGCTGCCGCGCGGGCGCGGAGGGGGAAGCCCCGCCGCAACGGTCGCCTCCGCCGCGGCTGCTGAGTCACGGCCTGAATTTCATCCCGCTCCTCCTTTTTCTCCTCCCCCGCCTCCTCCTCCTCCTCCGCCGCCGCCGCCGCCTCCCGCCCGGCTGCCGGCTCCAGCAGCGCGGTGCCGGCGGCGATGCCCGCCCCGCTGCCGGGGGGAGAGGCTGCCCGGCGCTGCCCGGCCCCCCGCCGCTCGCCGCAGACCCGCGCACGCACAGGGGCAGCCGGGCGCTTGAGCCATGATTGCCGCGGCTTTCCTGGTCCTGCTGAGACCCTACAGCATCCAGTGCGCCCTCTTCTTGCTCCTGCTGCTGCTGGGGACCATCGCTACGATTTTATTCTTCTGCTGCTGGCACCGCAGGCTCCAGAAAGGGAGGCATCCCATCAAATCCGTCTTTTCAGGTCGCTCAAGGAGCCGAGGTAAGAGATGCTGCTCGTCCCCGAGGGCGGAGGGGGGTTGCCCCCGGCCCATCCCGCGGTTTCTGCTGGGGGAGGGCCGCTCTCCCTCAGTTCAGCCGGGCAAAGGCTTTAAAGAAAATTCAAGCCGAGCCCAGGACTGCGGCAGCCTTGTCTCCACCCATCCCTTAGCGAAACCTCGGCCGGCGGGAGGGAAGCGAGGGGCTGGGAAACCCCCCAGCCCTCCCCGGGCTCTCAAGTGCCGCAGAACTTTATGCTTAACTTCTTCCCGACAAATTAAATATAAATGCCGGGCGGAGCTGCCAGCCGCGCCGGGAGAGCCAGACCCCGTCCAGGAATATGCGCCAAAGGGCGAGCAATTAGATAAAACCGTTAGCCGGAGCGAAATCTGAGGTGGAGCTGGATGCAGCCTGTGTGTCTTTCTGCTTCCCTTCCAGATGCTGTCATGAGAACTCATCACTTTCGCTCTGAGGTAATTTATTTAGCACGCAATTTCAAGGTCAGAAGTTGTTCTATTTACCTGAGTACGTGTCGTTGTGGTCTTCTGTTAATGAAATCACATAGCAAACTTTTCATTTTGCATGAAAGACATAATGTCCGCTTTCATTTCTTGTTTTTCCCCACACAAAACGTCAGCTCTTCATTCGTATGATCCTAACCGGCCCGCTGATTTGTGTCATTTCCAAAGCAATTGGTTACTTCAAGAAAAGCTGTGCTTGCTGTACGTGCCAGACCTCCCTCTGTCCAAAAAGCAACCCCAAGCCCAGTTATTGACCGCACAGTAAATACGTGCAGTCGCAAAACCGACCAGCTCTGCAGAGCTTCCGCTCGCTTGCTTTGCCGCCAGCCCTCACCTGCGACTTGCTCCTTGTTAGGGAAGTTGCCCCTTTGGCTTGGACGCTGCCGCGGGAGATCCCAGAAGGATCCAGACTGCAAGCCTGCTTGGCAGGCGCTTCATTTTGTGACTCTGTATTCATAGGTCAGGGGAATCAAAACTGTTACATGCCAGTGCTAAAAGTATAACACAAAACCCAGTCACTTCCTAGGGATTCTGAATGAGGAGCATAATTACTGGGAATATATGGAAAATAATACTTTTTTTAGCACCTACTTTGTTTCCATGCTGCCCTGTAGAGCTCCATCTAGGTGTTTCTCTTGCCTGGTTTCCTGCTATTGATTTAAGGCATATATTCATGCCATTGCCTGCTACTCTGCAAGCCTTGAGAGAGAGTTTTGCACTAAAATGATCTTTTGTTTTAAATTATTTGCATTTCTCCTTACCCGGTTGTGGGTGAGAAAATTACCCAATTATGAGTAATGTTTTYAAAAGAGTGCGTGGGATACATTTCTGCAACGTGGTTTGTATTGGCAATTAGTTTTTAAACTTCTAACTATTTTGAAATTTGTACGCACTATCACAAAAAGAAGATGACATAGGGAGTGTCCTATCTTTAAACCATGAACAGTGTGGTTTTGTTGTTGACTGAACAGTGCTGCAGTAAAGTGAACAAACGTGTCCCTCTGGAAGGCAAAGATTTTTTCATTATTTAATTCCTCCAATATGAAATATTTGGTTTCCATGTAAAATTCTGTCACTCTTGAGCCTAGATAAAGATGAAGTTTAATGTGTTACATCCTGTACTGTGACTCTTAAAAGGGAAGTTTGCAAAGTGACTGATTTATTTTTATTAATCCAGCATGTGGTTTTGCATATCACCCAGTTAGAAGTAGACACATTTAAAATATTTCCTAGAAGTTTCCATTTACTGAAACGTGCTAGAATAAACCAATAAGAACTGTTATATTCTTTCATAATTTTCTACATTGTGTTTAGACAGAATAACACCACAGCTAATGGTCTAAAGTGCCCTTTTAAGAAAGTGGTGGAGCTGCTTTCCCCTTCGTTATCTGATGATAGACTTTCGATTCTTAAGAGAAAACGATGACTCATTTGACATCATTAAATTTTCATTTTCCAATTTTTTTTTCAAGTAAAACCTTATTTTAATGAATTTAATTGAATTGATTAATAACAAATGACAGGCATACTCCCATGAAAATATTGGCAGCATTACCTGAAACAGAATTTGACATTCTCATTCTATATCAGCACAAAACATGCACTTCCAACTCCAATAAGATGTTGGTGAAAGCAGAGCATGATCTATGAAAATACAGGCTTTGCATAATTCCCCCCCCCCCCCCCCCCCCCCCAAAATGAACATAACATCTCAGCTCCAAGTTCTATAGCACAAGGTCTGTCTGCTAGCTTCCAGTATGCTTAGTTGTTTGTCAGGTGCAGTTATAAATGGTGTTTCTTAATGATAATAAAAGATAATGAAAAATAGGTTGATGGTAAATAGCAGTGGGTTGGCATTCGTCTCCTGGGAGCTGGGTTCAAATCTGACTTACATTGCACGTGAAGATGCAGGTGGTCTAGTGGCAGTGCACAGAGAATGATAATTGCCCTATCTACAGAATGGTTGGCAATTCCTGCATGACTGGCTGCCTGCCAGGAAAGCCTTATATTTGGAAAAATAAATGTGTAGCAAATTTATGTTGAGGTTCTTTGCCAGAGCCACAGCTCTCATGGTGCGTGCCTACATTGTCTTTGTCTATATACAGTGAGAACTATTTAATCCCTTTCCTTTAGTACTGAACCCCACATTAAAAAATAAGACACCATACTATGGGAGGGTAAATACTAAATTTGAAAATGTATTTATGATCCTTATCAGCTCTTCTGTTCTGATTTTTATATGCCACTGGTGAATTGAATCCACAAATAGTTTGTCTGTTTTGGTGGGTCTTGATTTTGAATGTCTCTGCAAAACATGCCTCATTATTATACTGCAAAAGTCTATGCAGATATTACTCATTATAGAATGAACTTAAACACTTGACCCCCTGCCTCAAAAAGAGGTAAATTTGCATGAATCATTATGAATATAAAGTAGGTTAAAGTCTGTCTTTGTTAGAGGTGCTTCATAACAGAAAAATTAACCAGCAAGAAGATGTGAGAGTTTCTTGAGATAATACAGTGGTGTCTCTACCTCCCCACTAACATTCATTTACTGCTGTCTGAAGTTGGTCAGGTCTATTTTTTTWATATATTTTTTACTGCAGTCCTTTAAGTTCATTATGACTATAACTGCTCTTAAGATTCCCTCCATCCCCCAGGTACTATAGATACTCCATGAAGTCACATAGGAATCGCACCCAGAATAGTGAATGTTTCTAATCTGAGGGAGACCTAGATATGCCATGGCTGTAAAAAGAAAACAAGTAAATTTCCAACAGAAATATTCATTGCTTACATGACAAATCAGACTTTGATGTAGCTATTTGCACTATTCTTTTTTTATTTTTAAGAATCAGCTGTAGAATGAAGTGTCTGTGCTCAACCAAAACCACACCAAAGTAACAATATAACTCAGTGAGAGTTTTACCAAAATAGGGACTATGTTGGGTTTTTTTAATTATCATTATTCATTGTATATTCAAAAATTTGAATGTTACCAGTGATTCACTGACTTAATTCTTCTTGTGCTCTCTGTAAAAGTTCGTTTTTTCATGAAGTATAGGGATTTTCTCTGACTACTTTRGGGGCTTGGGCTTGATATGTTTAAATGTTTAGCAGCTTATACTTTACAAAGAGGTTTGAGTGTCTTCTGTATTTTACAATTTAAAGTCATTGCTTAATGTGTTGGTGTTGCTACTTCTTGTGATTTAAACTTCTTTCTGAATTAGTTTTCCTTATTGTCTAAACCTCTGGAGTCATGGGATTATGTGAGATTTTTACCTTTAAATTAAAAAGGAAGTGAGCTTCTAGCCCTTAGGCTGGAAGGAATTAATCCAAATGGTATAATTCTTAAAATCTCATGATTTGGGTGTAAGGATTGTTGAAAAGGAAGGTTCTCATTCAGGATTTTTAAATGGTGGTTTTTTACGAGATTGTGAAGGGATAATTGTGCTAATTGCTAAACCAGTAGTTGATGGTTTTCATATTATTGGGGAAAAAAAACACCAGATTTATAAATCTTTCGCCTGAAATTTTCTCTGAGCTTTACATTTTTCCCTTACCTTCAGTTCCTGAGATCATACTACTTCTAATTTAAAAGGTATCGGTGTCAGTGCGTAATCAGGAGCAATATGGTACCTTTTTGTATTTATTTAATTTTGACTCATATATTTTGGGCAAGCTTCCTGTGAATGCTTCCACTGAGACCTACAGATATAAACCCACTAGGAAGCAAATCCGTAGTTTTATAGTCCACTGTAAATTCTGACTTCACATAGCCCAGGTGCATGTCTGGTGGGACTAGACACACCAGTAAGGCAAACAGGTGTTGACACTTTATGAAAAGACTCTTTGGGAGGGCCGGCAGCATATATTAACCACAGCTGTAGCAAAGGAATAACATTTGGTCGATTGAGTTTTGCAGACCCCACATTTTCTTCTTAGTATACTGAACAGTCACTACAAGGTTATATATATTCAGTCGATTGTTATGACAAGACTGGTAGTGAAATAGGTCAGCCAAGACTGATGACAATTTTTAAGAGCAAATGAATTTGCTAAATCATCCATTATGGTACAATGGATGCAAAACTATAGTACAACAATCTCTGGTAAATGTATATATTGACTTTGCCAACAATTGATGCCCAGAAAAAGTGTTCATAAATTTATCCCTAAGCATACCTTTGCCATAATTGTCCTCCTTCTGAGGCTGATTGTGAGACAGTTGCCTAAAAATACAGTTCTAGATATCTTAGAAAACAATAATGAACAGTCTTTGAAGACCTGCATCATAATTTATCCTGAGCATTGCAGAGTTATTTATAAACTGCTCCAGATATGTACAGCTCCAGTGAAAAGAGAAATCAGCAGCCCCTCCAAGCTGAATTTGAGTCTTCTGTTTGATTGGAGGGAGTGCATTCAAGGAGCAACAGAAATGTACAGGACTAGGCAGAAAAATACATTCATTCACCTATTCAAAGGATGTCTCTTTGTCTTTGCGGAGCATAATCAGCCTGAAAATATTTTACCTTTGTGTTTGACATGCTTTCCCCCCAGGATGTTTAAACTGTTTTTCCATTAGCCGTCTAAGAGTTAAGGAACAGGTTCAAGGGAAAATAAATCGGAGACAAAAATAGTTTTCCGAGATGTACGAAAGCACTTATGTACAGGAATGAATGGAGAGCTATAAATACAGGTTACACTGTGTAAGGACAAATCCTTCTATCCATTTTTCATAACATGTCCAATAATGTGGCCCAGACAGAGTATGTTACACTGAGCTGTTACATGGCAAACTAGGTACCACTGAGATTCTGCTTACTATACGTCGTCTGTCCATCGCTGTTTGTCAGCTTTATTCACTGCAGTGCTGCCTTTAGATAGCATAGCAAGCATCGGTCTATGCTGAGAAACAGCCTGTTTGGCAATTGTATCACAAAATATATGGCAATTCCCCAGCTGCTGCAGCAAGACCACTTGGGTTCCTGAGCTAACTCCAGAGTTAACTTGGGTACCTTTACTCTGTACTACAGTGTAGTGTAGAAATGCCCTTTATATTTTTATGGCCATCTTGTTGCCTGCATCTCTATTCTGGCATCCAATAGTCTGCAGAGCACTGAAATGCTGAGGGGATCTCCTCCTAGCTCCATCAATCACCTGATAAAGTACTGACATTGTGTCACGGTCCACATCAATGGGTAAGCCATGGTCTCTATACACTGTATATTGGGACCTGCATTATAAATGAACATATCTTCACAGTTCTCTAACAGGATGGGGACAACCACTGCATAAAGATCTAGTACATAATAGAAGTTCTTACTATTTATTTTCCCATTAATATAGTTACGTCAACAACCTCCTAGCTATCATGTAAGTATTTACATATTCAGGCTCCTCAGTATCGACTGTTATCTCTGGAAATGTGTGTTTTAGATGAGGTTGCAGCTTCAGTTCAGTTGTATGCCTGTTTACAGTGCACCTTCCTGGTGCACACAAGCAGCTGCTTGCAAACAAGCAGAGCCCTGGTTTCAAGGGGATCCAGGTGGAGCAAGACTTGTCGCCATCCAATTGTTAGCAGCCACATTGTACGCATGTACAGAATGGGAACTTCTAGCTACTGTTTTTTGGCCAAAACTAATCTCAGATTGAAACTGTGAATTAAAATAGCTGAGGTCGTACTTGTGGTGAGCACATGTATTACCACATCTGCTGTAGAAACTGTTCTTGGACAGAAAGGATCATGCAAGGGGTCCATAGATCACATACGGCTCAGAAAAGCTTAGCCATCTACACTGATTTCTCAGTTACTGTGGTTAGATGATTAGGGTGACAGATCAGGTTGTGGATGCCCCTTCAGAAACAGCTCAGTACTTTAGGCTGAGGCTATTAAATGAAAGCAAGCACTGCATGAACAGCGTAGTACAACCCCTGGGGCTGTTTCTGCTCCTGGGCTGTTACATGTGTTTTCCTAGGGCATGGGAATATCACTCACACTCTCTTCCTCTCCCAGACTTTTTTAAGGAGAGGCACCTTGGATGTGCTATGGAAKAACCATGCAGGGCACAGGGTCAAGTCACCTTGCTGTTTTCATATGGGATCCAATTCAGCTGAGCTGGGCTATTGGGCCTGGCCGTGTCAAACGTGAGCGGGTGCCATCCAGAACCGTGGCCTCTCAGCCTGCTCCCCGTGCGCCGTGGTCCGGAGGGGTCTCAGGCTCTGAGGAGGGCACACTCGGGCCCCTCCAGCTCCCCTGGGCAAGGACTCAGCACTGTGGTGCAGAGATGCTTGAGCAGGTCATCAGGCCCACAGCTGATATGGCTGATCTTGACCTAGTGCTAGCAAAGCTGGCTGTTTTTGAGCCGATTCCTTCTGCTTCTAGTTCACCTGCGAGCCTGGGTACCTGTTATCTGCGTTCTTCTGCCATCCAAAGTGTCTGAGCCCTTGTTGTGCTCCCTTGTGCCCTACTGCCTTGCATCAAGGAGAGTCAGTGGTTTGCTGTTCCTGACTCATCAGCGGGAATGAAACATGAGTTATGGTTGAAGTGTGAAAACACTACATCAGCTATAGAAACTAACTGCAGTTGACATTTGGGCAAAGACACATTTCTTGCACGTTGTGCTAATGTCCTTATTGCCCCTGTCTATTCAGCTGCTTAAATATGGTACTTGGCTTCAGGATAGCAGGGTCAATAGTAGATCAGACTGGAAGTGAAACACAGTTCTTACAAGACTTAATTTATGATTATCTAAATCGATAGCACTAACTACACTGAAATGCATAATCATGTCAGATTGAGGCATTATATTTATCCTCCTTCTTTGTTCTAGAGAGAACAAAATGATACAACTAGGTCGAGGCATCATTCCCTTCTGATCTCCTGCCGCTACCTTCCTGCGTGTAGAGCGCGGCCGGAATGGGAAAGTGACTTTGCAGAAACAGCATCTTCTTATACAGCAAGATAAGCTCGCTGTAAGCATTTAAAATTTACATTCTATAGAGCTACTCAGCTGACCTAGTGTAGGTGTCTGCTTTGGGATGAGCTGAACAGTTCTTCAAGCCTTGCTGAATGTATTGACTAAATTTTTCATTGGCTATAACGGGAGCTTTGACTAGTAGCTCCTGAAGGAGAGACCCGTTCAGATATGTTGTTGGTATCTGAATCTAGGTATCTTAATAGATATCTGAATTCCACCCTAGGTATCTTTTTTTAATATATGCCTGTTAAGTGTCTCATCAGTTACACATCTATTTTATACTTGACAAAGTGCAGACCCATCTTCACATGCTGCAGTGGCATAAATTCTCTCACCAGTTTGCACTTCAAACAAGCACACTGGACAGAGAAGAGTCATTTCTTTGTACTAGATGTTGGGCAGCACTTGCGTGTTTAGCAATCTGTGTGTTATTTCTTATTCTCCTTCTTACTGTATTTTTAATATTTAAAATTAATTCCTTACGGCAGATTCTTGATGTATACTGTATGCTGCCCAAGCTGAGGAGAAGTGATGAGATGGAAAACGGAGGAAGCAGGGGTGGAAGAGGGACATGCTTGGGGAATGTGCTAGTATATTCTAAATTAAACTTTCCCTTGCAGACCACTGACCAAGCAGTAGTCTGATTTATTTTTGTTCTTAAATAATTATTCCGTTCCTACTGTAGGCTTGTGGTGCCCTGAGGTAACAGGGACGGAACTGGGACAAGCCATCGCAAAGGCAAGGAGGCCGTGGAGGGTTGCAAGCCTTCTTGTCAGAGAATGATAGGACTGCTTGGAGAACAGGCTAGCTTCTGTGGTTTATAGATTTAGACAGTAAAGAGTATTTAAACGGTATCTTGAGGCATGACTGGGGATGCTATTTGGCTATTTGCTTACACATCATCAGATTTTCCTAGTGTTACAGCTTACCTGCTTTGATAGGAATCCTAACCTTATGATAGGAAAAAACAAACACATTGTGTAAAACAGCAGTGTAATGCAGCATGGGTTATTAAAAACTGTATTCTAAACTCACATCTAAACCATAGGTTCACACAAGGGCTCATATGTATACACTTGGGGGCCTGCTTAGGAACTGGAAAGCAGGTTATTGATGTTGTATTTCATGAACTCGGTTGGAAAAGTAATCTTTTTCAGGTTATGTAAAGGACAATTGCTTTTAATCCCTTTGAATGTGTAGACTTATCTTGGAATATGACACATGCCAAATCACAGTCTTCAATATCTGAGAAATAGTTCCAGCACAGCTTAGAGTTTAGGTTTTAGAAGATAAGAATAATATCTCCTAAAATAAACATAAGGCATGCAAAGAAGCATCAGTGAAAGCTTGTTAATGAGGGAGTGGAATGAGAAATTGAATGTAAAATCTTACATTTGATGTTTTAAATCTTCAGATTCAGATCTTTATAGGAGTAACCCTTAGCAAAGATTAAAAAAAMCAAACAAACAAAAAATCAAACCCAAAAAACCCCAAAAAAACCCAACAGATCGAGAACCACAAAAAAAAAAAGGTTGCAGCCTATTTTTTGAGACCTGATAGAACCAAGAAAGAGCAAATGCAGTTGTTTCCTCCTTGTGCGTTTGTGAAGTAATATACTGAGCGAGCATAGGTAATCTTCCTGCTATAGAAAACTAAGACCTAGCTTTAATTAGCAATCTTTACTATTAGAGAGGATGGAGTTTGGAGGTCTTAACTTGAATCCAGGATTTTGGGTTGAACTTGCAGTACTAGCAGTTAAATAAATGTTGTGGGGTTTTTTTTTTTCTTTATAAACTGAGGATATTTGGGATGGAAGTCACTATGGGAGAAGAAGGGAAATAATGTAATCTTGGTCACTTCTTAATTTAAAACTGTTCTTACAGTACAGATGCATATATATATGTTTATAAGTGAGCAGAAAGACTCTCAAATTTCTCTCTTTCAGTGTGCAGGGGAATTTGATACAATAAAGTTATTTAATTAAACCTGCCTTTTTAGTTCAAGTAGGTACTTCAACTATAGGGTTTAATTCTATTTCAGCCTGTCTGCAAAACAGCTGAGAACTCCAGCATCTTGAGAATGGTTTTGATACTACGCATACTAATGTCTCCAGGCCCTAAGATGTTGTAGGTTGCATAAACATGAAAGTTTCCAAGCTTTAAACAGGCAGTAACTGACAATTCAAAGACCGTTTCTTGAGGCCTTAATTGACAATGGTAATAGAGGATAATTCTCATGCATATACAACTACTGTCAAAAACCTTGAAAGCAAGCACACAAAGTTGGATATCCTATCTGAGCTTCCTTTGGCTTTGATATTCATTAGTGCACCTGCAAAAGTGCACTACGGGACTCACTCAAGTATCTGTAAGGGCATTTGCAAACACAGTTGAGTTCTGCTGTCATTCCTGCTAGTGTGCTGAATTGTGGCTTAATGCTAGCTAGCACTTTTTCTGTGGTTTACTGAAGTTCTGCCAGAAGGTAAACTGGGCTGCAGTCCAGTGTCCACTAAAGTTAATGCAAAGATTTCTGTTGACTTCAGCTGGACATCAGATAATGCACTCCTACTTCTCTTGAAGTTAATGTTTAGTGACTCTGAAAACACATACTGGCTGGAAAGGTTGGGTTCCAATATTAGAATTCCAACACCCAATATATTCTACATAAAATACTTACACACTGGAAAAAATGAAGAATGACTATGGTTTCTTATCGAGCATAAAAAATAATAGATAACATATGATGAAGGCAGTAGGGATAGTAGAAACTAGAATGGAGAGGAGAAGGATCTGGTGAATTAATACAATCACACATTGAAAGAATGGAGGAGTCAAAGATTCATGTCACTAAAGCAATAATGCACACATGGGATAGCACTGATGTATTCATATGGTGCTATTAAAGTATCAGACAAAGAATTAAAAAGAAATACAGAAAAACTAAGAAAGTGAAAGAAAAAGGTTCAACACATTATACAAAATGTCCTCATCTGTAAATAAAAAAAGCAAAAGTTAGACAAGTTTTTTAGGAAGTTTCAAAATCCTGTTTTTTATATTAATAAATGGGCTAGGAATGGGAATAGGCAATAACATAACAGGGATTGCAGAGTATCACATACTTGGTTATCAAACACCAGACCACACTGAAGAAATTGAAGAATGGGGCAAATGAACACACATGATGTTCATAAATGCAAGGCTGGGTGTATTACAGAGAAAAGTTGGTTATCCACTTCATTAATTTTTAAGTTTATGGTCTCCAGAAAGGGCCTTTTGAATTACCCTTGACAATTCAGTGAAGACCTGTTTCAGATGTATAGCCTTATCGGAAAAGAAGATGGGATGGGAAATATTTAAACAGAACGGAAAAACATGCTATACTATTATATATATCAGTAATACAAATTTATAAGAGTACTGTGCTGAATTATGGGGATCCAGCAAGAGTGATGTCTGTGACTAAGGACATGTAAAACTCTCATAAAAAAAAAGTGATGGAAGATACTGGAATTATTTCACGTAGAAGGACGAAAATAAGAGGAAATCTGATGATAAAATATACATGGAATGATGAATACCGTATTGAAGGCAGGCCAAAACCTAGTCATCATGGGTCTGATCCATCCTATCTAATTTTGGATACTTACAGTATAGATGTCTATGAGTGAAGTAGTCAGCTTGGGCTCCCTTTATGGCCAATGGAAAGAAACCGGTGCTGTTAGGGAATGGTTCATCTGACCTGCTGACTTCAGTGGCTCGAAAGGGAACTTGGGGAGGGGAGGTCTGCTGAGCTTGGTCAGAGGAATCCCACACTGTCTTTCTATACACAAGAAATCAGTCACTGAATCAGAGGTTAAAGTTAAAATTTGGCTGGGTAAGAAGATATTTTTTTAAAGGACCTCTTACCGTGGAAGTAATTTTACACAACCACTGGGTTGTGCGCTCTGGCACACAGTGCCCAGGCTTGCAACATTCATTGTTGGTTTGGGTGCAAAGATAGACACAACAGGTCCTCTAAATACTAACCACACTTCATTCCAGAAAAAAAATACTTTTAAAGAAGACATAAAAGGATTAATTCACAAGGATGAATTTCAGCTAAAAGAGGCTGATCTCCCCAGCTTCCTTCCAAAGACAGAAAAGCTCCCTTGAGAGTAGGTGAACTAGGCTTTGGCTTGGCACTGGCCTCCACAGACACCTCTCTATTCCCACTGGCTGTAGAGGATGATTAGGAAGATCAGTCTTCATGGGTTCAAACAGACTAACTAGGAGGATGTGCGTGGATGGTTTTGGAGAGAAGATAATCCCTGTTTGCCTCTTGTCTTCCTCTGTGATATCTAAAACTGGTTCTGGTGGTCATCTGAGTTGTTTCTTTAAGGAAGAATACTTTGTAGTGTAAATTTTGTGCTCTTTGTGCAGCTATTTTAGTATTTAGAAGATAACAGATTTTCTAAAAATATATATTTGAATTCTTATTTGTTTGGTGTGCCTTGTGTCAAAATTGTACAGGCATGAAAATGAGTTAGGCAGTAGGGAATGAGCAACTCTCAATGCAGAGAACAAGAAAAGGTGTGTCACTGTCCAGTGACACAGCATTCACATGATACCGGAAACTACAAATTGCTTAATGGTGTTATAGCAACCTCATCGTATTGCCAGCATGATTTTAAAATCTCTAGCATTTGCTCAGTGATTTGGTCTCAGGTGGTGTACTGTGCGTCCCTGAATATTTTGTAATACTTTTCTGCTCTCCTGTGAGCGCTGGCTTAACATCTAAAATAGCACTCTCTTTACCAAACAGATATTTGTGTCATTTTCATATTTTTTTTATTTTGATTGCTGTAATACGTTTTCAATTTTGGGTTCAGCTGAAGGATAAGTAACACAGATGACACAAGGAACATCTGTTCATTTCACTGTTGAGAAGGAATCACTGGTCATTCTAGTCTTGCACTTAGCATAGGAGTGGCAGCTCCCATACGTTACATCACTTTTGATTCCTGTCTTCATTTTTGACTACTGAATTTTCAAATTTTCCAGATTTGGGTTTTTACTCTGGCAAAGTCTTATTGCAGGAATGAGTAGGCATTTCAGCGTTTGGTTTGAGGACTCTGCCCTTGTAACATTATCTTTGTTGATACGGAATTAATTTTCCACCTGAAATCATGATCCTCTGCCTTTATTGCATTGTAATCCTCCCCAGAGCAACCATTTGGGATACTGCAGGCAGATTATGACTTCAAGTGAAGAATAAGCTTCAGCAAACAGAAGCAGATGAGCTCTTAAAGAGATAAAGATCCCATTTTCTTGCTAGTAATAAACAGCAAAAGACAAAAATATGTAAAATATGAAGGAGAAGTACAGTCTATAAACAGACTTTTCTGGAAGTCACAAGTGACTTTTCCATATTGAAGCATAACACTCCATCAGTAAACCCTGAAGTATTTTGAGGTGAAGTCACTCAGTGAGAGAGACCCACATCCTTAAATCCCTATCTGGCATGCGTCTCTAAGCACTTTTAGAGCTGCTTAGCTTCTACCAAACTCTTCTGTTACATAAACATACTTTCCCAAAGAGTTTTATCCAGCTAATGGGGATACAAGTGTGGTGAGGGAGCAGCTGCAGCGCAGGGTATATAACCAGGCTTCGCCCAGTAACCATCATCTCTAAATGAATCATAATGCATTCAACATTTAGAAAATCTCTTCTGATTTCAGAACTCAGAATAGATTTGCTGGGTATTTTGGTCTCCTAAGGAGTATTTTCTTTTACTATGGAATAATCCCTGATGCACTCTAACTTTTTTTGTAAAAGAAAATTTCCACAAGAAGTAAGCTCTATAATACTAGGCTCCCTGTGTTGTATTTTCCCCTGTCATCCTGAACAGTCCTAGTATCACGTTGAATGATACGTTGTAAGTATCCGTTAGCTATTTACAGTGTAGAAAGAAAATGGGGCAGTAAGTTTTCCCACTGCAGTAGCATGGCAGAGTATCTCACAGACTTACATTTTTGAATGTTTAGGGATCTTCCTAAATCCACGCAGGTCTGCTGGCTGCAGTGGCTTCCACTATGCTGCTTGCGTTGGTTGATATGGACAGGGTCCTGCTTCCATTAAGACACAGGGAGTCAAAGTCTAGCCCTACCTGTAGTCTGAACGACTCTATTTCTTCAGTAGAATAGGATGGATCATAAAAAAGGATTCAGGAAATTTTGGCCGTATCTTTCCATCACATGTGTTTCATAGCCCTGATGCACCACATAACATGAACCTCCCAGATGGACTAAGTAGAGTTGGGATCTATTCCTGTCCCTCCTGTCCAGTGTCCAGGAGTAGAAGGTTGCTGCCTGGAAGTTACTTCACCTGATACTTCACCTTAGCACTTCAACCTTTTCACATCATCTGTTGCATGCAATGTATATCTGTAGCAATTACTAGCATGTGTATGTAAATATATGTTTGTGTGTTTTGGCTATTTAGGGGTCTATTTACTTAATAGAGCACACCTTTAAATAATGAAAATAGATGTCTGTTTCCCTGAGTGCCCAGAACAGACTGGAGCTCTCTTCCCTTGCAGTCTCATGAACATTAGAGGAGTGAGTCCACTTTGCACAGAGGCATACATCTGACTTTTGATTGCTTCAATTTACCAATGTAACAACATTTTAGCATAACTTTTCTATGCTGATTTCCTATTTAAAACAAAACAACAAGAACAAGAAAAGCAAAACAAAACACAAAAACCAAAACCAAAAGCTAAGGGAAGGGGGAAAAAAGAACAGCAGGTTTATATGGAAATGTATTGCTCCCACTAGTTTTCAGCTGGCAGGAACTCAGGATATTTAGATTCACAGCATAGATTTCTGCAGTTTTAGCTAAAATCTCACCTTGCAGAAGTTTGATTCTTTATATGGATCAGCCATTTCTGAGTGCTGGGTTTGTCGCATAAGGACTTCAGTGGAGATACTTTACCAGAAGAAAAAAGAAGGTAGAAAACTAGGAATTGTGGCATCTATTCTTGGTTTAGAAAAAGGAATGTAGTTCTTAAACTGCAGACTGTCACTAAGGACATAGATTTGGCTCACTTATTCTGAAAGCTGGTGTGACTAAGTGAATGAAACTCTTATTTACAACCTGGCCAAGTTTAATGTCAACCAACAACCATACAAATGACCCATGGCAGGCTCGTGCATGCTTATGAAGGGACTCGGTGAAATGAGAGAATGCTCATTGTAAATGCTCTGCAGGTAGCAATACAGGGCTAGCATTATACGTGTTGCCATTAAAGGAATGAACTTCTGTAGGGCTATGAGACATTCTGGATGATGCTCAGAGGTTTTCACAGCAAGCCTTTAAAAAGCATTTGTGAAGGGCAGCTTTTCCTGAGTTTATTAATTTGGCCAAATATGCATGTATTTCTCAGATGATAGCAAAAGACAGTACTCTGTCTTGATTATTTTATTCCAAATGGTAAGGTCTCCTCCGAAATCTAGCAGCATCAGAACTCTTAACAAGAACCATTAGTCATAATTAAGTGTTGCCAGCTAGCAATTTTTCTTCACTTTCATTCTCAGGAAGAAATGCACCTTTTCAGCTCACGCTGCCTAAAACAATTTCTCATGAGGCCAAGAATTATCCTGGAAAATTTTAATTATAAATTTTAAATTAGAAATATTTAGTTCTAAATAACTAAAAGTGTGAGCTTATAAAGAAAAGCAACAGGAGTTACTGCTACTAGCTGTGTCAATAGTACATATAATTGAGAAATATAAAACAAATGTGATATTAACAGCACTTGGCAACATCTCCTTATTGTTACATGCAGTATATATGGACATTATATTAATTTAAGATGAGCATGCTTGTACCTCAAGTCATTGTTAAGATCCTGTATGATTTTTCTGTTGTTACATGGCTCCATTCTGGGAGACGTCAAACACAATGATTGCTTTTTCTGTTATAGGGCTTTAGATCAAGTCCTCGTCATGCTAGAAGACGTGTAGCACCTCGCCTTGAAGAAACACAACCTATAGTGGAAGCTCACCACCTAAGTGAGCAGGAAACTTCTGTAAGAAAAAGAAAAATCAAGAAAAGCAGCCGAGTTCAACCAGAATTTTATCATTCTGTTCAAGTTACCCCAACTCGAAAACCTGTAAGTATTCTACCTTTAGGGATAAATAGCACTTGAAGTATATTATAGAGGCATGTAATATAATTCTAATTTTTGGGCCATCCCTATTCTGTTCCTCAATTTAAAAACCTTTTCAGTTCTCATGTTCAGTGAATCTAGATATAAGTTTGTTAGACTGTATTTAATGGTGATGCATAACTCTTAAAAAAAATCCAGTTCTGAAGAGGGGTTTTTGAATTTTGATTTTTATTTAATATTCAGTCTATAGTCAATATTCAAATAAGATATTTCATTTGATAATTTTATAGTGGTATTACTTAACAGGTTTTTATAGCACACATGTATGTTATTGAAATTCCTCACTCAGATTTATCAGAGATTCTATGTACTGAATCAAATTTATATTAAATCTCATTACTAGATACAACTTTGAGGTCTCTTCTGCTTTATACAGTATTTACAATCTTTCTGCTCAACAAAACTTGTATCAAGTCTTATCATTCTTTGCTCCTCAGCTTGATCTACACATAATTCTTTTAATGTTGATAACCTACTTTTAGTGAGGAAATACGACAATTCACTGAAACACTTAGACAGTTCCTAATGTAAATGTGTGTGAAGATACTTCCTGCAGACATAATGCATTTCTCTTTTTAATGAGAGCTCATTGCTTTGATGCATTTGCTGACTAACCTATCTGTGCCAATGTTAAGGGGCTTGAACTACTTCTGTTAAGCCAGTATTATTAAAAAGGTAACTATTGAGCATACCCTAAAAAAGATTCTCTCGAGGTTGCTCCAGCCTAACTGAACCTTCCTAGGTTTGTGTTAATTGAGCACCAAGAATTACCAGTGAGCTCTGAAGTTGGTTTGAGAAAGAGTATTCCCTAGTGGAAGTACATTGCCTGAGAGAGCAAGAAACTTGCGCAAAGAAAAGAAAGCCAGAGCTGCCAACGACTGCCAGAATTTTTACCTTTTAGCTGATACATTTCATTTCTCTGCTTTCACTTCACTACTCCCCAATTTCCTCTGTTCTCTCATGCTTCTATTTATTATTTTACTTTGCTGCTGTTCCTGTGGTTTAATTTGATCTGATGGATTAATCTTCTGCTCTTCTTAAAGGGTCTGCTCTTCCTTTCTTCTCAACCATCTCCCTTTCACTCCCATCCTATCTTGCTTTCTAGACTACTTTGTCTAACTCTGTTATCCTTACTAGGTCTCCAGCCTCTCACCAGGCTCTCCTCTGTTCATTACTTGCTTCGGGTCCTTTCCCCACTTCGTTGTCCTTCCTTCATCTCTTCCATCATCTCCTCTATTATTTTCCATTCCACTCCTGTTTTTTCAATTCCCCTTTTTGTTTGATTGTTCTTAATTTTTTCCATGGTAGGCCTATGCCGAGGGTAAGCCTGCCTGTAATTGCTGAGGCTATTACCAACTGCCACTGATTACCAACATGGGAAAAAGAGCATCAGTGGTGCTGAATTAAAGAGCTAAAACTGTGGAAACGGTGTAAGCAGCAAAACAGGCTTTGAAGAATGGATTAGTGAAGCCAAGAAAGCCCTGCTTTTCCCCAAAGTCAGTAACACATCAGGGACTTCAGGACCAGCAAAGAAAAAAAAGTATAAGAATAGAAAATGCGCAGTCTTACTATATAACTTCACTCTCCTATCATTTCATGGGTCTATGCTGTGTCTGACAAGACCTACCACTGAAACAATAATAAATCCCAGATTCAGAGAAAACTTCTCTCAGTGCTGTCACCATTATGTCACTATCTTGAAGTTGCTTTTGCAGTATTTCTTTTATGCAACGTTATATAGTTCTTTTGAGAGCCTTTCATTCCACAGCCTTGATGATCTTGCATTTCTACAAAAAAGAATAAATCATTATCTTTATTAGACTACGATCCAGAAAACATAAGTCACCAATTTCATCTCTCATGAACGTTCTAAGTTATTCTGAATGTATTATTAATGCCATGGTAACAGGGTGAGTAAAGTTCATGCCATGACAAATCACTGCAGCGTCATGAAGTTCCACGCAGTCACAATGTCATCCATCCTGCAGTTTGTCGCAGCTTCATTCCACTTAGTCTCAACGTCTTGAAGATGAGACTTTTGGCCTTTATCCTTGTACAGTTTTACATGATTCAGTGCCAGAAATGCTCGTTAGTCTGCATAATTTCTTTCCATTATTTTTTCCTGTTATTACTGGCTCTGCCCACTTGAACCACTTTAAATAAATCATCTGTTGTCTTGATGTTTACACTATGGAAATATTTGTAGGCAGCTATGGCCATATCCTGCTTAGTCATCACTTGAAAAAAATGATGTATGATGTCTGCTAACCAGAAGACATAATTTCTCCACGTAAAACAGTTCTCCTTCTGATCAATTTTGTTGCGCTTTTCCGACTCATGCTTTTTTGTCCCTATTTTCTGACGAGAGAATGGTATTTCCAAAGTAACTATAAAACAGCCTTATGGAAAGATTTTTCTTTGCTCCAGGAAATTTTTGAGTAATCAGTCCTAAAATATGTTAGCCTGTTTTGTTGCTGTATTAAGATATATGCTTAAAGACTTTTCAGATATTTCATTAAAAGTTTTGTTGGATGTTTAGATGCTAGGCTTTCGTATTCCTGCTAATTAAGACGATTTTGTATTTGGTTGGTTTTGTTGCGTCTAAATCTTGTCTTGCAGTTTCCCAGCCACGGCTATAATTATCTGAATTTGCTTGGATTATTTCTCATTTCCTGCATAGCAATCTGAGATCTTTCCAGTATTGTCCCTGATCTTGTCAGACCTAAATTAGGTGTAACTGTGTGTATGGGAGTAATCCCGCTAAAGACAATAATTGCTCCCCTTGAAAATCTACATGAGCCGATGCTTGCAGAAATAGAACATTAGTTTTCTCCGAAAATTTCATTAATGAAGACATTAAATACATTTCGTCCTAATACTGATCCTTACCAGACAGAGTTCATAGCCATTTTCACTTTATTTTATTCATCTTACTGTGGTGCAACATCAACCTAATGGGGTGTAGGTTACCCCTTTTATGGCATGTTGTTTTATCTTGTGCCCTGTAGGTCATGCTCTCATTGGTGGCTGTATTATTTGTGCTGACATTCTCTATAGGTGACAGTTTTACATCACCTTCACACCAAGAAGAGTACAGATACCTATTACTGAAGCATACTTTGAATTTTTGAACACAATGGAGAACTCTTGAGAAGAAACACAACCGTGCTCTTTAAATTAGCATGACTTCATGCAAGTCAAAGGACTATCACGTATCACTCCTTTCAAGAATCGGGTAGCTGATTCTGTATGGGTAGTTAAATTTTCTGAAGGTGTGGAAGGATGAGCAAAAGTCTCCTGTTGTGAGCTTGCTGCTGTCCTGCAATACTTCTCCAGGGCAAATTTTAAACTGGGGGTTTTATTACAAGCATTTTGCAAATTTATCTATATTTTAAATAGTGGTCTGCTCTGAAGCAAAAGTATAAAACTCTGCAAATTATTAATAGGTTTTTTTCCTGTGCAAGCCTGGAACCAAAAGATGGTCTTGAGTTTGTGTAAACATATCTGGCTCCTGAGCTGTGGGGTCAGTTAGACATACAGTTCTGCCAAATTCTAATTTCACCTGTGTGTCTAAATACATAGTTGAAAAGAGATGCTGTCAAAGCAGCGTCTTTTGACATCTCCATTGTTAAATAGTTTGAAGGGCTCCTAAATTGCCTGACTCATGCAGCCACCAAGGATTATTTAAGATCATGAGATGTAGTACCAAAATTTGCACTTGTGTTTGTCATAACAGGATCACTGTAAGACATGCGGCAAATGAGACTACAGAGAATGGGGCATAAATAAACCTGGTTCCTTCACTTTCARATGTGAAATCCCTGTTTCTACTCAAAAGCCTTATACTTTACACATCCAAACTTACTGGTCTATTTTGCCCCAGCACTGTACCAACAGCATATATTGAGGTGATTATGTACTGAATGGTGTTAAAAAAAAAAATCTCTGAAGTAACCTACAAAGAATAAACTGGTGACAAATAATGATTATTCAGGGTGATCTCAGAAGCACTGCTGCTTGTAGGTATCCCTCAGTGTCTCCTAATGAACCTGTTTCTTATTATTTAAAGACTGCCCTTTGCTGAAGCAATTTAGCTCCTTAAGGGTGAGTGCAGCATTGCTACAAGTCACTATAAGGGAACCGAGAGGAAGGTCAGATGTCTGGGAAGACACATGTAAAAAATCTACTGATGTGAGCAGCTTCATTTGGCTCCACTGAGACTACTCCCATGACTGAAGTGATGCTTGCACTGTAAAGACTCTGATGATGCAAGCTTGAAAGCAAAGTTAATCAGTTTCTAAAACCATGAGCTGTCCCATCTATGGTCTTATTCAGCTATCCTGGTTTTTGCTTTCATGTGTTTAAGCCTTAAAACTTAGGAGAAAAACCTATTAATGAGATAATAACCTGAGAATTCTTACACAATTCTGTAAGAAAAACACTTAGGAGGTTTTTTAAACATGGTGATACCAAATCATTTATAGACATCTGGGTATTAGTTGACACTTAGCTTACTTGAGATGAAATTTTTCATATGGATGAAGTTGTTCTACAGGGCTTTTTAGGAGTTTTTTATATGTCTCATTAAATAATTTCTATTTAATTTTGTTAATTTCCATTTATTCTTACTCTGGTGTTATTTCCTAGTTTTCCAATACCATGGTTAATTCCAAGTATTAGCTATTTCATCTATTGATTGCATTCAGAGCTTCTTTCTTTTGGAGAGATCTGCTTGTGTTGGATTATGTCTCCTGTGAATCACATTTAGCAGCAAATATGGCAAAACATTATCATACCATCTTTCACCTTCAGCATTTTTATTAACATTACATTAATGTTCTCAAAACGTATGACAAAGGTGTGAGCTACCAGACTCTGCATGCACGTGTGCGTGTACACACATGCGCGCGTGTGTCCTCTCAGGATAATTTGAGCACAGCTGCAATTGAAGAAATGCAGGGAACATGTGAATGGCTATAAAAAGGGAAACAAGGAGTGCATTTTTTGCTTTAAGACCTGAAGGATATTGATGGGGATTTTGAGAAGCACCTGATGTCTATTAGGTGATTGATTCGTAAAGTTTTTAACAAGATTTAAGCATCTAGCCATCTTAAACATTTTTAAAAATACCTCAAGGAACCTATTTTAGGTGTGTAGGATCTCTGCAAATATGACTATAAATGCTAAATCCAGTCATCTTTGAAATAAAGAGAAAGCCTTCAGTGGCCATTGGGTTGACTTCAAAGGTACCTCTTCCCTTTCCAAACATACACATGCCTACCAAGAGACTGTTTACATCTGTTTCTTGGACTGTTGTATTTTATTGCTTTTCTTATAGCAAATAACTCCTCACTGATAAATTCTTCATAAACAGTTTTGCACAAAGACTTCATTTTCCCACAGTTCTGCTAGCTTCTGTGACCTCCTCCCTTGCTGCCTGCTCCCGATTTCCTCTTGGCTGCTTTTCCCTCTCCACCCTGCAGCTCATCTATTGCATTGTAGCAATTGCCTGTTTCTTCCACTCCTGCCCAGCTCCTAGGCAGTTTAAATTTTTGAAGGGATTTCTTAAAGGTGTATTGCCATGAGTTTCACTAGGCCAGGGAGGTGATGTCTTTGCAGCTTTAAAACTACTTTTTGTTAAAACACAATAGTAACATGTTAAAAATTAGATCTGAGATTTAAAATTATTGTTGAGTTGTCTTTCTAGTGATTTTTTTCTTCTGTGGATGAGTTATTGCAGCTATTAAGCATACTGCAAATGGAACAGTTAATTGCAATAGTGCTAATAATTATTGATGACACATATATGTAAAAATACATAGAAATAAGCACAGCAGTAACAGTACACATTCAGAGCACTTTAACTGACTTCTCACTGCTAGCTCTTATTCAGAGGGTTAAGGTCATTTGAATTAATTGTCCCTGTGGCATGATCATGCTTGAATGTATTTACTTAGATTTATGCTTGTATGGTTGCAAATAGCATCAAATCTATATTATTTTTCTACACACAGTTTCAAATCATCCTACACCTGTGGGCAAAGCCCTCTAATATAACAGGTTTTGTCTTGATAGCTAAGCTGATTCCATACAATTTTTATTTTGTCTGTATCAATTTTCATTCCCAGGGCAAATGCTTATTTACTGAAAATGGGATGAGAGCTTAAACCAGCCTGGCTCTGTTTGATCTAAAGTGTTGAAAGAGGGTCACAGTGCACCATCAGCATGAAGCTAAGACAGCAATCTTTGTTGTAGGATGTGACTTTGACTTCTATTCTCTTTTACAAGCTCAGAAAAAAGAAAGCAGCATAGCTAGGCTGGGGGGGGAAAAAGCAAGCAGCATAGCCAATTACACTCTTTTTGATGTAAAAATAGTGCTTACTATCAAATAAACACCTTTGACATCACTTGCCAGTATGGTGGTTTGCCGTTTCTAAACTGTTGATTACATTTTTGTTCAGATTGCAATAGCTTCATGATAAACCTGACTTTGCATCATATTGGTCCTTGGAGCTGAAGCTAACTTGCTACTAAATTAGAAGTGAATGAGATAAAATATTCTTCAACTGTTGTATCAAAGAAATAGAGCTGTAAAACTCTGGCTTGAAAAATGTCTAATACTTTTTTTTTTTTGCCACTGTCATTTTGCCATGATTTTTATCAACTGGGATTTTATGTTCATTGATAAAATTATACTACATGTATGCAGCGTAGCCTCACTGAGAATTAAATTTTTAACTGTTCAGAATTTTTCTTTTTTAAAATCCCAGTGTCCCTCCTTGAGAGGTAGTAATATAAACCCAAGCTGCTAAAATGTGCTAGTGGTCTTAATTGTATGCAAAAACGTTTCATGTAAGTAATCATAAATAGTAAATTCTGTACAGCAGCTGGAGGCAGGTTAAAAAAAAAATTAGTCAGCTCTGATTTTGTTATGATGGTGTTGTTTGCGCAACTTAAAATGACCAGTAATTGTCTTATAGATGCGTAGTAATTATAGAGTCTAAATGCAGATGTTTCCTTTTCCTTAGCTGCCACAAGAGTCACTCTTCAGAGTATTATTATGTAACATCCTACTGTGGCACATAAACAGTACATCTTTATATAGCAAGGGCCTCCCTTATCCATTCGTATTTATATATAACATTGCACATGGCTATTATGTTAAAAGAATAGTTTGGCAAAGGCAAGTATTCAAATGTTAGGAAGTGCTGGAATTAAGGTTACACGTGCAGCTTTAATTCAGTTGCTTATGCATCTGCATTGTCATATAGACTTCAATTGTATGATGGTGTACTGTTTTTTCACAGGATGTACTCTGTATTCATCGTAGGATGGAAGTGCTCTTAGGATGACTCTTATGTGTAGGAGTTCTGCTGCAGAAGTTGTAAAGTGTGTAAATGAATAAAACAGGAGATTGCAGGAAGAGAGAGGATCTCTTATTTCTTTAAAAAGCAGTGAGTGCTGCCTTGTAGATTGAAGGGTGGGCACAAGGTCACTGTGAACATGCTGAACAACTGGCTTAAAACACTTCTTATCTTCCATTTTCTAAGTGCCTGACTCAAAGCATGTAGTTGAGTTTATAGAAGTTCTCAAGCTGCCATTCACCACTGAACTCCATGTGTGCTGTGGTCTGCGTATTACTGATATGTAATTCTAATAACTCTTAAAAATCAGATCCCTGGCATCTCAATTTGACCTCCTGATATCAAAAGTGACCTCCTGGTTTCAGTTTGCATCCTGTGTAATGGGAAAGATCGTTAATATTCTTGAAGTAGTCAGATACTACTGCGCCACAAAACAGTCTATGAAATAATCGTTTCTTCTTCACACCAGCATTTGAATAGCATGAAACAAGTTAAGTTCTGGGGCTGCCCATTAAACAGAGGATGACAAAACAAAATGTTGAACAACTGTTTATGGAGTGAATATCACCCATCATTTGCACTAAATAAGAGCAAGACACTGGGGATGTAATAGTATCACATATCACATAATTATTACAGTAATCACATAATTATTACTACATCATGATGTACAAATAAACAGGTTGCATGGTGAACCTTGAATCTGGGATTTGGTAACATTTTAGTGCTTGACTTTGCAACCTTAAGAAAAGTATTTTAACAAGAACTTAGTGTTTAATTTCCTACTGTTTTTAAAAAAGTAGACTGAAAAACAAAGCTCCGATGTGTGGCTCATCAGCAAGTTTTGACACTTGAACTACAACACAGAAAATTCTGCTATTGGATTTCAGGGAGAGACTGACAATATTTGTATTCCTCCATATGAATCAGTAACACAGGGGGAGAGGTATTTTTTCCTAGAGGAACTCTCAGATATTTGCTAATGGCCGGAGTTGGAATGAAATTTCCGTTTCCTTAGGGGGATGTGCTTTCTTGTGCTCGTTCTTCCCAAGAGTGGCTCTTTCTGCCCTGCCTCCTCCAGCCTGCTCCTGACCTGCCTCCGCCCCACCGCTGGCTCCTTCCTCACTGCCCAGTCCTCACTCCTCTGCTGACCTCAGCCCTTCTCCTCTCGCTTTGTCAGTCCTTGCATCACTCCTCCATGTCACACCCCTTGCACAGCCCTTCCCAGGCTCACCTGGTCAGTCATCTTGTTGCTCTGAGGCACTTGTTCAACCAGTCTCTGATTTCTGTGTCTCCCTGTGGCCTCTGGTTGCATACTCCATGCATACCTTCTTTGGCTCTTGTCTCTCTTCTTGGAGACCTTCTCCTCACACACAGTTCCTACCCTCCTTGTTCATCGGAGTACCTTGTTCAAAGCCTTTTGCTGAGGCAATACCAGTTTCATGCCAGCATGTCAGATCCTTAGCTCTCCCCTGATCCGCTCTCTCCAGCACTGATGGTTACTAGTCCCAGCTGTTACCTTGCAGGTCCCTTTCTCCTCTAGTCTTTATCCACGGAGCCTGCTGCTCCCTTGAATGCTTTTCAGCTGCAGCTCCCAGATTCTGCCGGTCTCTGTGTTTGTCCTTCAGGCTGTCAGTCCCAGTGTATTTCTCTAGCCCTTTCCTCCAGTGCACCGGTTCCGGTGTTTGTCCTCTCTACATTCAGATCGTACGGCTTCTTCCTCTTGCTGGCTAAGCACGGCCAAGCGAGTCACAGAGAGCATAAAAGAAATGGTCTCCTGCCTGTCAGGTCTGGTGCCTGCCCTCCCCCGCTCTCCATGCCTCTTGCCCGTGCTGCCATCAGCCCGCAACCACAGCAGGTAACTATTAGATGGAAAGATTAGTTTTGCCTCTGTATCTCCAAGCTGGAAGGATCCTGCTCAGCTCCTCGGCAGGGATGGTAGGTGTCCTGAGAGCGGAGGTAAGAGCTGCGAGGGTGGAATTTGCTTGGTCAGTCTGTGATGGTGGGGTATTGGTCCAGCAGCTGTAAGACCCCTGAGAGTCTTGAGAGGCTTTGTTTAGTGCATGCCAATCTGAAGACATTTTAGTTGATAAATTCAAACATGGCCTTGTTAAAAAAAAAAAAATCTGGTAAAATCACATCGGTAGTCACCTGGGCCCTAGGAATAGTTAAATCAAACTATTTAACTTTGCAAAGAAGCACTACTAGCAGATGAGGAGAGATTAAAAGAAGTTGACTTGCTCAGCAAAACCAAAAAAGGCTGAGAGGAGGTACAATGCAGGCTATGAACACATCAGGAAGCAAAAAAGGTATTTAAAGCAATGAATGCTGTTGTCGCAAAGAACAGAAGACCAGGATTAAGTTTCAGGTGGCAACTAGAGGAAGATTACTTGTAATCAAGAGAGCAGTAGGTTCTGGAGAGCAGTGAGATCAAACCCAAACTTTAAAAGCTTTACTTTATATTCCCTGATGCCAGGGATGGCAGATGATATTTATATCTCAAAGACTTATCACTCTGACAAATGTAGACAGATTTTTAATAAAGATGGCAAAAGGTCTATGTCTATCTTAAAGGATATTCATATTTGAAGTATCCATCCCAAAGCCTAGAGTCTCCTCAGAAAAGATCGCTGGGATATTTTTTTAGTGTTGACAAATAACTACTGGATATTTTCATCATCTTGCTCTCAGGCTTCTCAGTCAGCCTTTGACTAAAAATTTTCAAGAATATTCAACCTTGGGCAGGGAATATTTTCAACCAAACATAAGGCAACTTAAAATGGATTTTATAAGAGAAACAATCTGATAACTTAATTATTAACAGTATTACTAGTGTTGTGTAATTATAAGAACCTGCATTTTCAAATAGTTAAATATCAATTGATTGCTGGATCAAGTCTTGAAACTTTGTTTTAAAACATGGGATTGAAACAGTTTGAAAAGAACAAATGAATATTTAATTCTATAAGGAGGGAAATTTATCAGTCAGGAATGTTAACAGTTGTTACTAAAAGCAGAACATCAATACCACTGTTTTAGATTTTCATTATGTAATTTTTAAAAATTCTTTTAAGTCCTCCTTTTATTTTTTTCTTGAAAACAATCGGTGCCCGTCAGAGATTCAAAAGCTACTTAGAACTTTAATTTGCTCTTTGCTCTCCAGAGTGTTTTCATACCCTGATAAACCTTTTATGGCAGGAGTAATTTGGTTTGCTATTAAAGCATATATATATATAATATAATACAATCTACAATGAGAAGTTTAGAAGGCTGAGGAAGGTATTCGAAGCTAGATGATTTCTTATTCCAGACTCTTCCTCTGTTACATGGTGGGCCTTGTAGGTGTAGTAAGCAGATAAAACTGTGTGCCTTCCTCAAACCTTAGTTGTTCTGTCATGTTACTCTCTTTTGTGTCTGGCAGACTAGGGGGATCTGAATGGATGCAAGATAGCTGCAATTAAAAATTAATACAAAATTTATTTTTAGGTAATGGGAAGGTTTTTTGCAACAGTTATATACAGCAGTCATCTAAGGTATATGCATTTGTTTTACAGAAATAATTCACAATTTTGAGACCATGAAATCCTGACATTTTAGGTATTAATATCTATGAAGCATTAATTTTGAAACAAGATGATAATAATAATTATAATGGAAGTAGCACTTATATCTTGCTGATGGTTTTAGCATAAAACTCAACTAAAATACCTATTCCCCATGCTGTAGCTTCCCAGATACTCAGAGCTCAAAATATTATCTTCCCATCTGCAAAACCTTCAGTACCTTTCTGTCGGCTTCTATAATGTAGGTAAGCTATTTCAAGATTAAATCCTGCAATTCATATTGAAAAACTAAATAGAGGAAATAGGTGAGGAATAAAGGAATGGATCAAATATGTAACCTATCAGGGCTGTCATGTTGATGATATTAATTTTCAAGTGACATTCAAAAAGAATCCACATTTTTGTTAGCACAGTTTTACTAAACAGTTTTTCAAGAGAACTTACGGCATTGGCACAACATGGCTAATTTAAGCTGAATGCTATTTGGCCCCACTTACAGGTCTTGGTTACACTGAATGAAGTATGCCTTGCTTTTCAACGTATTCACTTGAAAAAGAAAAAACGAGCAGGTTTTCCTTGCACAGCAACATACTTTAAATGCCTTATTTTTCTCTTATGATGGCTATCTTCCTTGGTGGAAGTTGCTGAGATCTGTGGAGATTATCTTGATAGGATCTGATCCCTCAGCTCATCTCACAGTTAACAGGGAGTTACAAATGTGGAGCATCTCTCAACTTTCTGCTCCTGAAAGAGATCACTGATATATGAAGTAAATGAAACAGAAACTCTACCTGATGTAGCGTAATATTCACTAATTTCTTTTTTTAGCTACTAGAAGAATGGTATCACTTCAGACCAATAAGTACTTGAAATGTGGTGTATCTCTGCAGAATTGGTATACGAGCTGCATTGTGGTTTCTGTTGCCTCCATTGCACATGTCTCATCCAGGGACTACTTCAATATTTTACCCAATTACTACTTAAAGCAGAATGTATAAGCAGTCATCGGAGCAGGGATCAGAACCCAGCACCTCCTTCTCTGCGCAGAGAGCCTTGCGTCCTCTGACGCAGAGCGCTGCGTTCCCTCTTCCTCTTTCTCATTCCACACCAAGAAATCTTGAACTCTTTCTTTTTAACCTGTACCACTTCCACAACCAGGAGGTTGTTGCAGAATAGTCTCCAGGCTGGCTTCTGGGAGATGAGGATTTGAGGCTAGGTTTCAAGCTCCTTAAGACAATAAGGAAAAGGCAAACAGCTGCTTCACTTCTTTTATAGTTGAAAGAAACTAGTGCTCTCTGCTGTTATGAAAGGATGACTGAGAACCAATTTCAGGAGAAGGTTTGGGGGTGTCTTATGTCCCTGAAGAATGAGATGCTGCATCATCCTGGGTGACCAGGTTTTTCTGACTACTTAGTTCCTACCAAAAACTCAGTTTTGCATCACGTCAGTTTTAGATGTGTAAGTAGATGGTTATCCAGTAAACATAGTTTGATGTTACAAAACTGTATTGCAGTGTCCAAGTACATATGTGGATCTAGCCCTTTATCCGTTTTGAATTTCATGTCCTCAAATAACCTATTTCTTTCATGAAAGTTGCCTCCATAAGGTTATTTTCAAAGTGGGGGAATGGTAGAGATTGACCTACTAGCATCCAGAAAAGATCCCATCTCCTTTCGAAAGCCTATGAAGGCATCAGAATTTCCTTATATAAATACAATCACAGGCTTAAAGTGCATGTGATATAGAATAAACACTGAACGCTTATTTCCATCTTCTCCTACCTTTAGAAAGAAAGAATGTAAATTCTCTCTACAAAGCAATAATTTGTCTTGATGTTTGAAAAGCCTAACTGTTCGCAAAGGTCATTTAACATAGAATCAGACCCTTGATGCTCAGGAGTTTCAGATTTAGTGTATTTGCCTTCCAGCTTTCTGCTTATTGCTTTATAATGTTAAATACAAACCCAGAAACTCTGTAGTTATGTTTGTAAATCCTGGTAATGTAGGCACTTTCAAGTATGGATCTCCTCTTAAATGACTGGGACAGAACCAGAGAAAAATATTCATTTAATATGGCTGCGTCTCCACTGGTGGATTTTTTTTTTTTTTTTAAGCTTAGCATAGTTGGTTTTACATTGCCCTTGTTTGTACTTTCATTTGTGTGTCTGTTTTGAATTTTGATCATTTCTGACAACATGCAGTCCCAAGGGACTTGCATAGCCTGATTACATACATTGATGTTTTGTATTCTGCATTGCATTATCATCTAATCAGGTTAAAGTGGTAAAGATTTACTAACGGGAACATTCAGTTGCCCTAGATTTTGTCTTAAATTTATTAAGTTATTTTACTTTAATAGTTGATCCACTTCAATATCATTCAATCTGGGATGTTAAAAGACAAAAATAGCATGTTACATTCAACTGATACTCTAAATTATTCTAAATTAGGAGGAATTTTGTTGAAACACACTCAGTAAAACTATGATTCAAACACTTCATTTCTGTTCATATTTATCCATTGCCCACAATGAACATAAGAAAAAAAAAATGTATTCCAGGAATTCTGAGATAGTTTAGTATAAGTGAAATATAAATAACTCATAACTAACTGAAAATTACATTTCAGTCAATGTTGACCTGTACTTCCCAAGAACTTCCAAGAACCAGCGTGAAAGGACTCACTGCAGTGGAAAGTCTTCTCAAAGATAAGACATGAAAGTACAAGATATTTGATTAGAATTCAGTTGGCCAGCACAATCTCCAATGTGTCATAAAGTTGGGGAATTTTTGCAGTATGACGATAATTCGGTATCAGCCTCTCGGCAGCTTTTGCCAGCTGGACTGCTTGACTGAGTTTAAAACCTGACCTCTGCTAATGCTTCCGCCTTGAGGAATGACAGTGCAAAACCCACTGGTGTTCTTGAGGATATCAGATCCTATTTAGGGGTGGCTTATCTGAGATATGGTATTGTGCATTACCTTATACCATCTTCCAGCTACACTGCCTTCCACCTAGCTTCCACCTGATCTTCTGCAGTGCCTCACCTATGACTAACAGTCCTTCTTTCCCTCCTCAAAGGAAATCATGCCTTGGTACTCGGCCAAATCCCTCTTACAAGAAGTATACTAAATACTTCTCTGAAATCATCCCCATTACTGGAAACCAGCTCGCTTTTATAGCAAAGTAGCAAGCCAGACTCTCAGGCTGCAAATCACCTGATCACAGAGAAAACCGTAGACACTGGCAGAAATGAGTTTTGCTCTCCTAAATGCTTGTCCTGAGCACTTTGCCTCCCGAGACACAGCGGTGAGGACTCTGTGTGCAGTTTGCACCCCCCTGTGGTACTGACAGCAAAACGATGCATTAAGTTGAATCCTGTACTTTGAGTGCAGACAAAACACTTAGATTTGCTTATGTGTGACCAACGGACGTCAATGCACAAGCTGTTATATGCATAACCGCTATGCAAATTCAACGGTTCCCGCTGATCAACAATAGAGGCTACAGATAAGTCTTTAGGCTAACGAGCAGAAGGAATGCATAATCGGACACATAGAAAAAACAGCTATAGCATCTGGGCTGTGACCTTATGGGCCTTCAAGCTAAGAAGGGTCAAGCCCTGACCCTCGCTAAGTCCCAGAGTAGGCTAAGCAAGGATGTGTCTGATCAATATTTTAGTGGATATAAAAGACACTTCACGCACGTAACCCCAAAAAAGTGTTGTGTATTATTAACAGTTACGTTTTTCACTTGCATACAGCAATGTGCTTTATAGAAAAATAACAGAAGTGCCTTACATATTTTGATTTTTAACAGAATATAACTGATTTTTTTTTTGGATGCTGTCCTAATTGGCCAGGAACCCTCTTCAGGATAGTACAGATGTTCTGCATTACTTTGTATTTTTTAAACTGGTTAATATGTTGCTGTAATCATGGAATGCTTATTTGGGACTTCCAGCTATGGCATGGAAAACGTGTTTCCTAGAAACAAACAATCCAGTGGGATGAGTGGTAAGCATGTTGTGAACGGTGGCTGCGCAAAAGGAGAACAATTACAGACTTCTTATCAAAGCTATTAATTTACTCAAGCAAAGCAAAGCGTTGTTCAGTTCATTATAAACATCTTTGGAATAGCAAAGTTGAAATTCTTAAAAGTACTTATGTGCTTAATAGCTCTGTGTACACATTACTCAGAAGTATCTCCATGCTGAATAAAAAAGTAGACTGTAATTAAGTTAGAAGTTGGCATTTCTTAGATGCGAGTTTGCTAGATTTTGCTACTATGAAAAATTCATTCCCGAGCTTCCTACCTTCTTCTGAAAATGAGATAACATGATTCCTGAAGAGTTAGTAAGCTGAAGTGGGTTTTGTTCATTCATTTTGTATAATGCATGGATTAAGTAAGGTAGAAGGACAACTTAAAAGAGGACAGATAGTTGTAATACACGTAGATGCCAAAGATTGCTCCGCCATTGCCTGTTCAGTTTGACTTTTCAAAAATGTAGCAGTGGGGTCTTCTCACAAAGCTTATCTTCCAGTATTGTAGCACAGCTGACCAGAAGGACAATCTCCTTTTCCCTAAAATTGACATCTCAATAGAGAGTATGGAGAATATCTTCAGTGGTGTATATGGAACAATCATTCAATAGTGCTTTTGGTTTCTAAGGATAGGAGGAACTACAGAAGGAGTTGTTATTATAAAAAATAAGAATGGGCTATTACAGCCTCTTTTGAGAAAAGGAAATCCTACTGGATAAAAATTATAGCATACTTTCAAAGATAAACCTGAAAGTTGAGAGATCTTTCTTCAAAGCTTCAATAACAACTGCTATTGTACTTTGTCCTTGCATATTCCAAGCTGCTACATACATACTAACAAACTATCGCTATAGCACCCTCACAACACCATGTGTGGACTCTTTCTAATTTTCATATTATAAACTAGAAGTGAAGGTGAAGAAATTGAAAGGCAAAATCTGTCTCCATGGGTCTGTGTGATCCAAAGATACTGAGGGTTGCTGAGCAGCCAATAGAAGATACAGGCCCGAAGCAGGATGTTCAGAGCTGGGATTAAAGGGAACACTTTCTCTTTTATGGCAAAAGCTGGAGCTAAGGATAGGCCACAAGAAACCTAATCCCTGACTAAGCACATCAGGGGCCCTGTTAGCCCCACCTGGTACAGCGAAGTGCCCTTCATGCCCTGCAGCAAGCTGTGCACTTCCAGCTCCCGTCAGGAAGACACCTGTCTGTGACCATCCTGCTTTATGAGATCCTACAGAGAGTTTTAGCTTATTAAATAAACTGGCAGCAAAATATTCCCGGCACTAGAACTAATTACGAAGGCAATCAGAGCTGGGATCAGACATCTCATGTTTCTGTTTTTCCGCACTTACCTCTTGCTCTCTCCACATCACAATACAGCGAACAAGAATTCAGTTAATTGGTTTTATGTATTCATTCCCTCCCTCTCTCCCCGCTTCCGAACTTCACCATGAAGTACTTTAGAAGGAGAAAAGAGGATTGGGATAGATGTGAAGGAGGTCAGGAGGAGCAACCACTAATAAGAGATCCCCTCTTATTTAGCGGATTATTTAACTGTATGTTATTGGCAGTTTTATGCATAGCAAAGAGTGCATCATGTTGTTACTCTGGATTATGCAGGTTTTGAGTTTTAAAATGAGTAAAATACCCCCAATGTAATAATAATGATTCACTTGTCCACCCCATGAGAACTGACAGTAAAAAGGTTCAGACAGCAACAATAAATTTTATCAGATCTCAGTCACAGTACAAATTCCTTCTGTAAGTAAAGGTACATTTTAAGCCCCTCAAAAAAAAAAAAAAAAAAAAAGGGCTACAAGACATAATAGCTGTTTTAGTATCAAAAAATCTGGACTCTAGATGGGCTGAATGAGAGCTGTCTCTGCATAACAAAGTATACTACACCTCTCCAGGCTGAGAATAGCATACCCCTAAAAATTAACATCATACCTCGACTAGCATCAGGTTACACTTTTGAAAGACTGTCGCAGTAGCTCCCACATGAAATCACAAATCAAACCCATCATTTTCTAGTCAAGTGCCCTGGAGAAACCAGAAGTCTCTCCAATCTGAAAATGCAGAGGAAGAGAAATAGCACCTTGCCCCCCAACTTGTCCCGATAACCTGTGTAGAATGTTGTATCCCAAATTCTCAACTCGGCGTTGAAACGTTATCATTCAGACATCTCCGCTTCACCCTAAACGGGGAAGCCAGAAATGGCAGCAGCCCTACCCCTGCACTGCATCAGTGCTTATTTACGTTTCTGGCAGCGCTGTTTTTTTGGGTATCTGGGAAGCCTGAACGTGCATACAGTCTATAAACCCAGATTAGCCGTTTGTTTGCTGAAGCTGTCTTGGCAAAGCGTGACCAACAGCTGCCTGTCGTGCCCGGCGACCCAAAGGGGCTGCTCTGAGAAATCTATTTCCTTCTCCCTCCCCGCTAGCCAGCCGCGCTGGGCTGTCCTCGGGGAAGCGGGGCAGGAGGAGGGGGCCCGGCGGGGCGGTAACAAAGAGCCCGCGGCCCGGCGTGGGCTGCCTGCGGGCGTGGGTCTTCCCCAGAGACGGATTTATACGAACGATTTCACCAGCAGCTCGGTGATGGAAAATCTTTCCCTTGTCCTGGCGGGGGAGCCAAACGCTATCGATTTGTAGCCCGGAAGGTTGTTTTTTTTTCGGTTGGTGGTGGTGCTGCTGGGTTTATTGTTGGAGAAGTGGGAGGCTCATTTGCGAGCTGGTTGCCCAGCCGCAGGCCACGGCTCTTCCCATACATCCCTCCAAATGCATTCCCACTAAAGACCGGCTATTTTTTGGAGCATCACTCTCGGCGCTCCACACACGCACCCCTCTTTCCCCCCTAAATTCACGGCAATGGTGAGCGGCGTCCCTCTCCCCTACCCTCATTTTCCCGTGAGATGTTTTTCCACGCCACGCGGGGCGGGTACTCGCCGGTCCTACCGGAGGCCCCGCGTCCCGAGCCGCTCCCCACGCACCCTGTCTGTCTGTCTGTCTTCCCGTGCAGAGCTCCGGCAACGCGTCCTACCGATGCTCCATGTCGTCCTCCGCCGATTTCTCCGACGAAGAGGACTTCAGCCAGAGGTCGGGGACGGTGTCGCCGGCGCCGGGGGACACGCTGCCCTGGAACCTGCCCAAACACGAGCGGTCCAAGCGGAAGATCCAGGGCGGCTCCGTGCTGGACCCCGCCGAGAGGGCTGTGCTGCGCATCGCCGGTAAGGCGCGGCCGGGGGCGGGTGGGGGCAGAGGGACCCCCGTCCTTTGGCTTTCCGAACGCGGCCCCTCCGGGTAGTGACTAAGCTCTTTGGCCGCGTTTTCCGGCTGGGTGAATTGATGCGTGTGGGAAAGCAAGCCGAAATACGCGCAGGTGCGCCCRTTAAACTTTCATGCGAAAACGCATTAGCGGCGCGGGGGCTGCAGCAGCGGCGTTGGCCATTTCAGCTGGTGCCGGCGTTTCGGCCGGGAGGCCGAGGGAGCACCCCGCCTCCCAGGGGGGAAGCGGCGCTGGGCCGCCCGCAGCGCGGGGAGAGGCCGCGGTGGAGGGGGCCGGTGCTGCTCCGCGGGGCGAAGCGCCGGTCTTTGTCCGTGCGGGGCCGGGGCTGCGCTCGGGGGGGGACGGGGACCGGGACGGAGCCGCCCGGTGTGCTGGAGGCGCGGGAGGGCGCTGGTCCGCGGCCCGGCGACGAGTGATGTCGAAAATAGGGCGGAGGTCTGCTTCTCCCCGGCGAAAGCTGGAAACCGCCTGTAAATGAATCCCAGGAAGATGCGGCGGCCCTCGGTGCTCCCCGGGGACACCGCAGTTTCCCCCCACCCTTTTGTGTGTGCCTCCGTAGGTTCCCTCCCAGGATACCATTTCCCAGGGTAACGCATCTTAACGGCGCTACTGGGGGCAGCGGAGGACGCGGTGGCAGAGGGTGCTCTGAGGAGCCGGGCTCTCGCTGAAGGCAGCCTCGGGGGGGGAGTGTGGAGCCGGCCCAGCCCGGCCCAGCCGCCCGCGGAGCTCGCCGCCGCCCCCCGGAGGCAGGGTGCGCAGGGCGGGGGCCCGGCGCCGGGCCCCGCCGCGCCGGGGGCAGGGCAGGAGGGACCGGTCGGGGGCGGGCCCGGCGCCGGGGTCAGGGCCGGGAGGCGGTGGCGGCCGCGGGGCGCAGGCGCGGTGGGTACGCGGCCGGGGGCGGGTGAGCGGCGGTGACACCTGCGGCGCGGCCGCGCCTGCCCCGCTCCGCCGCCGGGGTAGCGGGGGGTCCCGCACCGGCCAGTTGCTAGCGCCGGGGGCTGCCCGCGGGGTCCCTGCCCGCGACCCCCGGCAGTGTCCGCCGTGCTGCGGCCCCTCAGCGCCGGCGCCGGAGGGCGACGGTGCCCCCGCCCCGGTGGCCGCCACCTTCCTCGTCCCGGGGGGAGGCCGGGGCAGAAACACGGGGGACGGGCGGGAGGCGGCTCAGGGCCCGAGCCGCGGAGGCAGAGCTCGCCGGCCCCGCAGGCGGTGCCTCGGCGATGGGGCTGGAGCCGGGGGGCTGTGGCAGGGAGGCGGCGGCCGCCGCCGGGCTGGGGCCGCCCCTCTCCGCGCTCCGAGGGGCGGCTACCGAAACCCGAGCGGCCGGCGGGGGCGTTTCCTCGGCCGGGCTGGCAGCGCCCTCCCCCCCGCCCTCCCTCCCGCTAGGCGTTGGGTTTTTCTTGTGCTGTCCCCGAGGCGTCTGGCCGCGCAGGGAAGCGGACAGGGATAGCCCCCAGCCATGGCTGGCTACCTCTCCCCCGGCGCGTACTTCTACGCCGAGGAACAGGAGTACCTGCAAGCCTACGAAGATGTCCTGGAGAGATACAAAGGTAGGGCAGCCCGCCCCGCGGCGGGGCCGCCACACCCGCCCAGGCTGCCGCTTGCCCTGCCGGGCGTGGCGGCTGCGGGCGCGGGAGGCTCGGGCGCTGGCGGGGGGCGGGCAGGTGCGCCTGTCCCCGCCGCCGGCGTGAGGGGAGGTGGATGGCCCCGAGTCCCGGCGTGGTGCTGTCGGTGCGGAGCGGACGCCGGTGGCTTCTGCGGTGAATAAAAATACGGTCTCTCCCTCACCAGGGGGTGAAACGCACTCTCTTGTGTGTGAAGTATCTTTTTTGAGTGGAATGCGGACACGGTGATGTACGTCTCGATGTGCATTTGTATTTAAAGCTTCAGTTTATTTTGACCTTTTTCGTTGTGTGTTTTTTTTTTTTTNTTTTTTTTTTTTTTTTTTTTTTTTTGTGGTCGGGCAAAGAATGATCTTGGTTCGTGTAGCACCTGAGTTTTTTCATCGAATACAGAAAAATAAGGAAAAAGGCGTTTATCATGACAAAGATGCATGCAGCTAAATTTATCTTGCTAGAAATGTAAATTACATTGCTTTCTTAAATTCATTGGGATGGAAGAGATGGTTTGGGAGACATGATTCATTACTGTTTTTCAGTATATTTGCTAATACTAAATCTGAAAATGCTTATCAAAAGTGTTACAGGTCTGATTTTAATTGAAGTGTGAAAGGGATGGTGTTAACTGTTCTGATTGAATCTTCATCCCAGAAATAGTTTTTACAGCATGTCACAGCATATGCTGACATTTGCAGTGCTGAGTCCTTTTGTAATGTTTGGGGAAAAGATAGGCTAGATCTTATATCTGAAATTTTTGTTTTGAAGGATTACCATTTTTCAGCTGTATGTTTCCAGTCACTTGTAAAGGTTTTGCTTAAATGGTTTCCGCTGATGGGAATGGGAGTGGCATAGTTTAAGACAGCTTGATTTGAAGATACCGATAGTTGTTTTATTTAATCCGGGTTGTTAGTGGGATATTTTGAAAAATAAAACCCCTACAGATGGTTATTTTGACATGAGAACTTGTCACGTCCAAGTCTACTTTATACCTGTGTCACTTGCCATTTCATGTGTCATTAACAGTATTGACTAATGACTCCTTTGTGTCTGTTGCCCATTGTGTCAATGCAGCTATGGAGCATGTGCACTATYTCTGTACTGAAATGCATTAGTGCATTTTAGTTGAGAAATAATTACAGTTTGTAATAGATCATCTTCAAAAGCACATCTTTATTCCATTCTCTCCTATTTTTTTAAGTCATGAATTACTTTATATGTAGCTGAACTAATTTTTGCAAAATTTTTAAGCAAGTAGATTGTTTACTTTGTAAATAAAGAAAACACTGAGAAAACTTGTTTTTCTGTTCTGGTTCTAATCCAAAGCACTGCTATTCTGCTTTAGATTACCTTTGATTTGCTGCTAGAGTCAGGTTTAATAAAGTTCATTCTCGTACCAGTTTGTCTACTTGCTTAAAAACCTGGGAAAGATATTAGGCCTGATTTTCCCTATTTCAGTGAGAGTTTTATCAGCATAAGGACTGAAAGATTTATTTTTTGAGTGTTGGGGGACAAAGGGATTTTAGTTAAAATAAACTCCTAAAACTAATTCACATCTCTATTAGAAATAAAGCACATTTTGGAAATATTTGAGTATATCGTACTGTGGGGGTAACATCGGGTCCATTCACATACTGTTTTCAGTGACAGCCAAATTACAAAATTATTCGGAAGGATCCAGTTTCTGTTGTCTTAGTTTTTAGTGTCATATTCAGTATATTGGTATGCTGCGTTTTCCTGCTCGAGGTATACTTTACTCAGCCATTGGGAGCAAAGGTAAAGATTTGGAATTGTTTTAATTAAGATATATTGGAAACCTGGAAAACACATTATTTTTTAAAATGTGTTTCCAAGCCGGTCATGATTTCCCATCTGAGTCCCAGTAGTATGACTTCACTACAGCGATTGTTGTTCTGATGACTTGCTATGGGAGCTGATCTAATCAGAAAAGAATTGCTACAATATAGGCTTTGAAGAGGGAGTGCCATTTCTCTGGATTTCTCAGTTTTGTAAACACCGCCTTTAGTAATTTTCTTAATCAAATGCGAGCCATGTTGCCTTTATATTTTTAAGGCGAGTTCCAATCAATAATCGTAATGCAAATAGTTCTTTTTTTCCTTTTTACAGTTTGCAGAACGCTCTCATATTCATTTAGGGCGTTATCAGGGTGCCAAATTATCTATGCCCCAGCTGTTGAGTACTGTAACTAGAAGAGTCAGCTGTACAAAATTCATTGCCTGTCTTGGAAGGCTTGGGATCATATGATGCCGCATCATTAAGGCATTTGGGCCATTTGATTTAGGAAGAGAAAAGCAGTCCTTTTTAAATGTAGAAAAGTGAAATTTTACTTTTCATCCTTTTCCGCAGCCAAAGTAGGCTGCGGATCTTGAAGACCATGCAATACCAAGTACCTTGTTGCTTTAACAGTTGAAACCAGGATATTTGTACATCTCCAAATTCTGTCTGCTAACCATGCCTCTGGCTGTGACAGTAAATAATTAGGCAACTGTTTGCTAAATCTGAGATAGTGCAGAAGAGCTGTTTGCTGTGGGAGAAGAGAGTGTTGTTTTCTGATTCCTGGTCAGCTCAGTTGCTGACTGTTGTATTTTTTTTCTTGATTCATGTAGTAATTCATTGGCAGTATTTCTAAAGCATTTTGGTGGAGGGAAAAAAGTCACGTTATCTCGGATGATTTAAAAATCATGTTGAATCAAGCTACTTATTCAGGGAAGAAAAAGCTTCTTTGTTAGTAGCACCTCTAGGAATTCAAAGGCAAAGCCTCTACTGTGATAGTGGCAATAAAATGCCCAGTATATTTTATCTGAAACGTCTGACATCTTTCACATCTTGTTTGTGACTGAATAGGAAGATGAGAAATTGTACAATATTTGTTAATATAACAGTTCAACTTTATCTCAAAAACTATATTTGAGTTCTCTAGGGGGTCATAAAGAACTTAACTTACAAAGCAGCAAGACTAATTTTTTATCTCACCATTGCCTGGGAACAAAAATTAATAAAATTATTGTTAGCTGCAGCCTTCTTGATAAATAGTGGTTCCTTCTGACTTTTTAATAAGAAAATGTCCAATAGTATTTCATATACATTTAATTTTTAAAATATTAAATGCCATCTCCATCAGATGGCGTAGGTATGCATTGTTCCATACCAACATTATTTGAGGATTAAATATTTGAAGATCACCATTTTAAGCTTCAAGTGCAGTGCATTCATTAGATTTACTCTGGTATAAATCTTAAGTAATACACCAAGAATCAAGACTTACATGTATGATCCCTCTGAAATTGTATATTTCATTTCAGGTAAAACTGTTTGTATTTTTCAGTTCAGGTAGTAAATATTTATTTAAATATCAGTTACAACAATCTTCTTTTCCTGTAAGATTTTGAACAATTATGTAACAAAGTTGCCTCCCTTTGACATCATTATTGAAATGGGAACATCTATTAATTACTGTGTGATTGCTGTCTCTGAAAAAGAGCTAATTCTTAGAGTTAAGTATTAAATAAATCACAGTTCTTCAAGAATGTTCTTACAATCATGTAAGCTATAAAAGTTTAAAATGCATAGGGTTGTCTGGCCCGTGCAGACCTTTTAATGCTGTAGATTTTGGCTCTATAGGAAACAGATCTATTAGACAGAAAATTCAGTTTGACGTGACTACCCACGAAAAATACAGCCTTGTGGTTCAGGGACTTGACTAAATTGTTGTCAGTGATAGGAAAGGTCTCACATAAATGTTTTCTTTGGATTGGATGCCTGATTACTGCTTTCTTAGGGTACTTCAGGCTCGCTGCATAGCCTCTGTCTCTGTAGAAAGGAGAGGCAAGTCTGGGATTGGGGATAGCAAAACTCAGGTTGGGTTGTTTAAACTTTGATACATTCTGTTTCACTGTTGGCATTTCTCTCTTGCTTTAAAAGAGCTGTAATAACTACACATTCAGCTGAAGCACAGCAAACAGTTCTGTTTCTGTATTCTGAGAACAAAGACGCTGGAGATGGACAAGAGCTAGCAGGTCATCTGATGCATTTTGTTGCCTGTGTAGGATTCAGAGGTAATGTAATTTGTTCTAATGATTGATTGAGGGTAGCGTCAAGTAAAGCTGTTCTGACGTTGTTTGGGTACAGTTTTTGAATTAAGATTAAAAAAAAACGGATGCCTGTCATCCAGCTCCTTTGAGCTGACTTCAGGAAGGGACCATTTGCTCAGAATGGTTTTTGTACATCTGAAAATGAAGCTGCTGCTGCATTTTAGGAATTTGGAGGCTCCTAAATGTGCTTGGTATCAGACTTAGTCCAGGGATGATGTTCTTCAGAGAGCAGGGATGCTCTCTTCATAGAGCAAACACAGGAGGGGCCATGGCAGATGTTCCTGGCTCTGGCATCTGTGAATTTCTGAATTTCTTTATTTATGCCCTGAACTCAGAAGCCTGAACTTAGAGCCTGCAGAAATCTTGCCCTTCTGGGCTCTCGGCTGCGAACTAATCAGATCTTCTGCTTTGGGGCTTCTGATTTTGAGCTCGGAAAGAAATACTGGAGTGAGTAATTGATTAGATGCTTTTAATTTATTTTCCTTCTCCTTTGGCATAACAAAAACTGGTGGCATATAGGTGTTAGTTTTGCAGGGTGTATAAGGAATTGCCACCTTGGATGGTTTTCTTCTACCTCTTTTCAGGTGCTGGTAGTATCTAGCCTTGGAATTGATGCTTTTTTGTTCAAATAGGACAGGGTTTTTTTGCTGACTAGTGGAGGGTATGTGTGGATTATCCAGCTGCACATCACCTAATCCTTTCTCTGCCACCGTGCAAGTCTTCAGCATGACGACACTGTCGTTTCCCCTGTTCCTAGCACATTTCCTACAGCAGGTTAGCCTCCTGGGGGTGAAGGACTTTAGCCAACAGAAAGTGCCTTCAGTTACGGATGGAAATGTAATGGCATTTGTGCTGCGTGAAGTCAGACAAAATTAACGAACTCCTTGGGCCATGTAAAAATGTAAAACCTGCAGTTTTACTCTGTTTTAACATTCCTCCTCCTTTAAGCAGAAAGTTCTCACTTTCAAATTGCTCGGAGATGGGATTTTTTTTTGAGTGCATTTCATCCTAAATATGAACCAGATCTTGCTGATTTGACTTGTGTGAGCACTTCAGTTGAGCTAAGTTGAAGAGGTCTTAATTTCATTGGAATAAAATAACGAGAACCTGAATGTTAGCCAAGTCAGCAAGGTTTTGTCTGTGTAAAGGCCTCAAGATTTGGGCAGCAGTTTCTGAAGCTGAGTTTGATGGTATACATAAACTGCAGTTGCATCTCCATGGCTTTAAAAGATACCTGTTTGGATGACTAAGGCGGGCAGAATTTGGCCATCGATTCAAATATCTTTGGTGTGTGAATTGGGGCAGAGATCAAAGGTCTGTTTCATTGGTTTTCTGGTACTTCCCAATTCCCATTGAGTCAGCAACATCTTCTAAATAGAGCTCACAGGAATATTCCATAATTCCTTTTTTATGGCCAAAACCAGGAGGTGGTGAAATATGGGAGGGGGAAGGAAAATAAACTTCAGTCATCATTGTGTTAAAAGGCTTATTTTGGCTCAGTTTATATGTTTGGTTGAGGTGTTTCTAATTGTTTGCTGTGATCTAGTTTGCTAATCTCTAGTGATATTTTCCTTCAAAACCAGATTATGCATTCTTTTTTCCTCTACACTGTTTGAAACATGCCTGATTTGAGGAATTTATTCCACCATTTTGCTAGAACTTCAACATGTATTTGGAATTAAGTGCTTTGTAAAATAAAAATGGGCTTATTCACATGCTTGAAGTTAAGTGCAAGTATTTTATAAGTTCAGGCTTAAAAGAATAAAGTTTTGTAAATGTCAAATATGAATGCAGCTTATTGCTGCATGCCTGAAATGTTTCCTGTAAAACATCATTAAAGCTGTTTAATTTAACAAAGCCTTGATTTTCTGTAGTGGGTGAAAATATTCATGTGCTGAATGCTTTCAGTCAACCCAGCTTTCAAACAGGTGAAACAATGCTTACAAAGACACTTCAGTCCGTGGGTCGAATCCTGAAGGGCATGTTAATAGCCAGATCTTACAAGTTGATCTGTGTAGGCAGACTCCGGTGCTTTTGTGGGAATACACTGGCTACAGAAATCCACCCACGCAAGCCTTTTCCCAAGACTGGGGCCCAAGTAATAGCTCAGCCTTTAATAAGGCATACTCCTGCTGAAATCAGTCATCCTGTAGGGCATTCCAATTTGGCCTTAGCTGTATCAAAAGCAAGTTAGTGTGTTTMCAGATTTAATTTTATTATACCTGGTGAATACATCATTTTGTTGTGGAATGTAATTTATCAACTTTTTGGATTTTGTACATTTTAAACAAACTGACAATAGCTGCAAATAAATCTGTGAAAGGACAGATGCTAGGCAAATATATTGAGGGTTAAATTCTGCACATTGCAATTACACAATTAGTGTAACTATTTCTGTAAGACAAGGAGGATTAGGCCTCTGATGGGCTTTTCAGTAGCATAGGCCAAAATCTGCTCTTGATTATAGCCACATGGCCCTTTTGAACTTGGTTTGCTTTTAAATGTATTTTCATTGTTCAGTTTTGTAGTTAATATGTGAAATTACAGTATTTGATAATGTGTTCTCCAATGTATATAAATACAGATCAGCAATTAAGTGGGGTTCATAGCCTAATTGTGTTGGAAAACTAAATTAGTTTGGCCTGAGATTCAGGTATCCAGCTATCTGACAGCTATGACACTTTGCACAGCTTGGATCTAAAATTAGTAGAGCTCTTCTATACTGGGATTAAAGAGAAATGTATATGTTTTAGTTCAGAAAACGGGTAAAAGTCTGACTCTTTATACATCTTTTGGAGGAATGTTTCAGGCAATTTACAGATGAGATTACAGGTGAACAGAGAAGTCCCTGAACGTCTTTTGCTGGGTACTGAGATGGGTATCCTGTCATCCTGCTTGGAGACTTTTCTTCTGCCTGATCAGGTTACAGTCCGAGCGTTCCTCATGTGACAAGGTCTTTTAGGCACCGTAGAAGCAGCATTAGAAAACGCATGTGGTCATTTGGACAGACATTTTACAGTAATAATAATAATAATGATGATAAAGCATCCTGAGCAGTTCTAGCAAAAGAGCCTTTTCGAGAGAGGAATGACACTTGTGATGCTGTGGTTTTTACTCAAACAAAACTTCTGTTAATTTTGGTAGGAGTCAGGAACTTAGCTATTGACATTTATACATATTTAATGCTTTAAATTACTTTGCCTTTAGATAAATTTTTAATCTAGAGATAAAGGGTTTACATTATGCCATAAAAATCAGGAAATGACTTGAGCATTTGTTTGGAGAAGCCACTGCTCTGTAGTCGTACATAACTTCTGGGAATAAGGTATTGTTGCTAAGATAGTTCTGGTTTCAGAGTAGGATATTTTCAAAAACACACATAGCAATTTGATTGCTAGCCCCAATGACTTTTAAAAGAAATTAGGTGCTTCACTRCTGTTCATGCCTTGGAAATTCTTGCCCAGTGTCTCTATATTGTTCAGATCATAACCTGATGCTGGAAACTGTATTATAATACCATGTATTACAGATCAGTTCTGTATTTAAAACTCAGTTTTTGAAAGGTTTTAAATACGAAATCTTCTCTGGAGGAAAATTAATCATAATTTTTAGAAAGAAAGTTGATTTCAGAATTAAAAAGGACATACATTTCGAACATACTGAAACTTTTGTATTGTAGAGCAAACACTTTTCTCAGGCTTTATGACTTCTACCCTCTTCGTTCAATTTTTAACAAAACAATTGCTGAGAAACACTTGCTGTGGTTTTGGGTAGGTTTTTGGTTTTTCTTTGCAGATAATTTTTTGTTGACGTCCAGTTTACACTAGAGTTAAAGTGGCGTTTGGCTCATATCTCTTTAAAGGAGAGAAGAACAGACACAGATGAGCTACAGGAAGAAAGCCAAAGTTGATTAGGTCCCTTGATGAAATTACCTTATAATTTTACCGTGCTCAATGGGATACTTTTGCATTGTTCTGTTTCAATTTTTTAAAATAAAGCCCTTGTTAATAAAGTCCATACACTCCTTGTGAGGCCAGATCTAGCCTACCTCTGAGAATATCAACCCGAATTCTAATTTTCTGCTTGTTTCTCTTGCAAATTGTATGACATGAAATCAAATTGGTTCATGTAAGCATATATGTTCCTACTTAAATTGTACATTTATTTTTGTTTTCTCACAGATACACATTTCCTTCACATCTTGTATTACACTGAATCAGTCCAGCCGTCCAACACGCTGTTTAAAGTGGGTTTACGGTAGCACTGAGCAGCTATCTGTAGTTTGCAGCATCAAACATTTATAATCTAAGTTATAATCTAATTTATAAAGATTACATTAGTGTCCTAGAAACAATACATGTTTATGCCTTGATATTTTGACTGTCATACTGAAGCATTTTTTGGCTTTGGGAACCACATAATACTCAAGAGAATTTAAAGAATTAAGTTTACACTTTGAGTGCACGCGTGTCTCCACAATAATTTGCAATTTAATACCAAATGTAAAGATTTGATTAAATAACATTAGAAAGTTGGGGACCATCTTTATTCTAAGCATGAAATGTATTTCGAATTTGGTGCCTAGGTTTTTGTAGTCATTTCAGTGACCGACACTGTGAATGGTCTGTTGGAGATTTAGATGTATGACTAAAATGTTGATGGATCTTTGTACAGTTTGTGCTGGAGGTTGGCTTTTTTTCTTTGTGTTTCCCCAACCAATACACTTTGAGTCTACCCACCTCTGATCTTCTGTCATTTGCCTTCTTTGGGGTATACTTCTTCATTGAAGGTTGCATGCATGCCCTCTTCTGTTTTCCTAGTAAGAAATACCTCAAGTGGCAGGGGGCAAAGCTTTTTTTTTGAAAAAAGACTTTGTTCCTAGCATCTGGAAGATCCAGTGTGACTCCTGTTACTCTACCCTTGGTTCCCTTTTCTTCCTTCCTCCATCGCTTTCAAGTTAAATTTAACTGTAGGTTGGATTCCTTGTGGCCCTGCATCTACAAAGTGCAGGCAGAAGATCGGCTTGCTTTGAGGGGCTTCTTGTGGGACACACTTGCACACCCCCTGTACCAACTTTGCAGAGGAGTGAATCATACTTCCCCCTCAGACTGGTCCCTTCCCAGTCGTGGTGGAAAAAGAGGAGACCTCGATTCCAGTCTCCTCCTGCCTGCTGCTGGAGYGGAGAGCACCCAGGGAGCACTAGCTCTAGTCCTAGAAAGCAGCACGGGCTTCACTCCCTGAACTGTAGTTGAAGCTGTAGAGAAACTTTTTAGCTTTTCCTTATCATAATCGAATGTAAAAAATGTATGTGTGGAATGAGATTTCTCAGGCTATGTGCCCGTGTGCTGGTTCCTGCTGTGAACTCGAGTTCCTAGAGTTGGGATAAAGCCCGACTGGGACTTGAGTCTCAGGTCATGTACTGACGTGCTGGTGTCCTACTGTGAGAGCATTTCAAGCGGAGAGTTTAATCCCTCTCAGTGAAAGTGCTGAGAGAGAGAAGAATGCCCTGGGGGACAGACACTAACATGGTCACTTCTTTTGAAATGGTTGTATTTCTTTAGCTCTTGGTTTCAGTACTCTAACTCACACCTGGATGTGTGAGCATTGCTGTTTAGGGTGAGAGAGTCAGTCTGGTTTTGTGCTTGGACCTCGTGCTGCCAATGAAGGCAAACGCTCCCTCCCTGCTGTGTGCGACCAAGTTAATTATGCAATGCACTAAGATGTCTTCTATATCTTAACTGCATTTTAAACCCCCAAGACTTGTTCTCCATGTATTGGCTTAATGACTCAGTTGATAAATAATTTTAAGTTGATTTATTTGCTTTTTTTTCTTCTTCTGAGTAACTAAACAGGCCATCGCAGTATTTATCTCAATGACTAGCAGTTAGTGTTGACAAATGGCTTAGATGCTATGTGAGATAATGGAGTCTGCTTGCAATTTGATTTTGTCAGGCTAGCAAATAAGTGAAAGGGAGTCTAATTAACATTTTTGGTCCTTTTTTTTTTTTTTGTATTTCAGTTAAAATGCTTTTGGTTCTGTATTTCATGATTAAAAATCTCAGCTTCTACAATCTGTTTATGCTTATAAGTTCTCTCCGTGCCATAGTACTAAAGCATTTAATGACTGTATGTGCACTTCAGTGCTACTACTACTGATGTACTTTGTGAGATGAGACAGTGTGACTGTATGTAGTACCTTTGTTGTGTTATTCTTTTATGTTATATGTCTTTGATATGTATTTAAGAATTCCCTTTGACATTTTGTTTTTCTTTCAGATAGTTCTAGAATACCAAGTATAAGATTTATTGATCTTTATGCAGTTAGCAGGCAGTTTTCTGCTGATGGTCTTGGTAGTTCAGAGATGCTTAGCTTCTGTTTTTCATTCCCAATACTTTTTTACTTTTCGTTTAAATTGTATTTCATGTCCTGTCATTGTCTAATAATATTTCCAGTTTCAATAGGTTGGTTTTTGAGTGTTAACATTTTGGAGTTCTCCCAGTCTGATTTACATCATCAGACAAGATCCAATTTTTTTGTTTACTGCCTTCTTCAAATCTTTAATAAATGCAGAATGCATTGATGATTTCTGGAAAACCACACCATTCTTCTCACATTGGAAGGCAGCCAAAATTCAAGACTTTATTATTCTGTAAGTCATTTTTCAGGCTACAGAAGGATTACACACTATATCCTAGTCGGTTTAGGTCAGCTTTTGGAAATATATGTCAATCTTCCCTCTATTTACCTATATATACACACACGCACCTTTTTTGTTTTTAACTCAGAGGAGTCGAAACAATTATGGAGGAATTTGATTTATCCTTGCAGAAATGATGGGAATTTGGCATTATATTCTCAGTATCTTTCCCAGCATTTCAGGGTTTTTTTGTTTCAATTTGTGCTTTCCAGTTACTCCCAGTGGAACTAATCAGAGCTACATCAGTAATTTCTCAAGCTTATTCATTTATTTCTTGCAAATAATCTGGAGAATAGTGACGTATTTTAGTGTAAGTTTTTGTAAGCAGCTTTTTCTCTGATACCTTAAGTTTTTTCTGAATTTGTAGTAAGGTGATGATAGTTGGCTATGTAAGCTGCTTGTAGGTGTATGTGTTTAGGTTTCCTGTACGGCTACATCATTTCTTCTTCGAGACTCCTTCCTGTGATGGAACGTGGTGATTTTTCTGTAAAGGAGGCTGTGGGGAAAGGAACAACAAATTGTCTTAAAGACTAGGTCCTTGCTTGGTAAAGAGTTTATTCAGATACTTAGCCATTGCAGTGTTTTGCCTAGTCTCACTGTCTCCCTGATTCTGGTCATCCATGAACATGTGAGTTATTGTCTGATTTGTAACAAAATTCTCTTTTCTTTTTGATAGGTACTATGTCTCTTGTTTTGTTTGTAATCCTGATTTTCCAACCATTGCTTGGGTAGGGCTTCTATCTTGCCAAGGAAACATTTCTGGCATAGCAAACTTCTATAGCATGTGTCTGTTTACTTGTTGGCATTGGGCATTTAGTTTACTAGCCTGCTAGTACTGAAGTAAATTATACTCCATAATATTCATGTGAAAAGGGAGCAACATTGCACTCTTTCTCCTTTTTGAAATTACTTTAGAACATCCTTCCATCATTTAACAATGTCTATGGTACTTGTATAGGATGGGAAAGTTCTAGAAAAATAGGGGGTGGTGGTGGTGTATTGTAAAGCAAAAATTTCCCTTACTACCTAATGTTTTCTTGTTTTCTTCTCTTAAGATATGTATTTGAGTAGTGTTGCTTTAGTTTTAGTTTCTCCTGCTTCTGTGTGACTCCTGTTATGCTTTACTCTGTTTTATAATTATAAATCTTGGTTATTTTTAATATAAGTAATTTAAAGATACTACTATTTGTCTTTTTGAAATCCAGCATCACTTTTGACATTTGAAATCTTAACTGCAATGAGGTTTTTGGCTGCTTGGTGGCCTCATATTGATCTAAAATTTTTCTAAAACTTGAACAAGATGACATCAGGAGCACCTTCCTCATTGTTAAAAACAAGTGATCCCCAATCTTGTCTAAAATACAGTATGTTCTGTAATCATGCAGATAACTATCTGTTAAATTATATCGAGGCAATTAATCAAAATAAAGACTGAATGAAGATTTCAAGATTTAACCTTTTAAAATTAGCAGTATAACTTTTTTTTTTCTGATTTGGAAGGCACTAACGACATTTTTATTTACCTTGGTAACTACATATTTATATTTCCCACTTCTCCGCTTCGTCTTCCCCATGCTGAACATTTCCTGATGGGTACTGTTGGCTGCTTTATGAAGAGTGGTGCCCTTCATGATCGAACTGCTTCTTCCTGTGAAGTTTGTAAACAGGAATTTTTGTGTGTCAGTTACTGCTGATATTTTTAGTACGACAACAGTTTTATCTGCAAGCGGAGGTTTTTATCTCACCCACTGGGCCATTTTCACTTTTGACATCTGGGTAAAGCTATTTTTATGTTTTAACTGGTGTCACAGTTGCTGTTAGTGTCGTTTTTTGTCCAGGCCCTGAGGGCAATAATGGGCCTGACTGTCCCAGCCCACCGCCCCAGGGCTCCCCCACCTGCCCACAGCCCAGGACCCCACGTCAGCCCCCCTGGGGCTATCAGCCCCCACTCCAGCGATACCACAGCAGGGCTGGTCTCCAGCTCCCCACAGCCCTGCCCTGCCCGACCATGGGTCCTGCTGAGCTGGGCCCGCCTGCGGGCCTGTGGCCTGGCCTGGCCTCAGCCTGTGCCCAGGGCGCCCAATTCCTGGGGCTGCCCTGGTGCCCCACGGCTGCCCTGCTCCTGGCTGGGGTGGTGGGACAGGCCCTGGCTGCCAGGCCCTGCCCTGCTGCCCCCTCCATGAGGAGCCCATCCTGCACCCTGACCCCAGGGAGCTGCCGGCCTCCACTGTACCATGATAGTTCCGTGCAGGCCCATGTTTTGCTTCGCCTAGTTTCTCTTCTTTAAATTGCCTTTTCACTACTAATACATTTATTTCTTTGTAATTTTGTCCTGTCTCCTGGCCTCATGATACGTGCATGTCAGCTTTTCATATTGGAGTGTGGTTTACACCTGCTTGGCTTTCTGTACCTCCCTGGCTGGTTGTGTTGTATCACATCCTGTTTAGTGTCGGCCATTCCAGAAATTATTGTGTAGTTGAAAAACTGCTCTGTGAAAATAATGCATTTTAATGATGTGTTAAGATGTTATTGATGCAGTTTCTGTGCACATATAATTAATTTGTTCATACAGCTTTGGTAAAGCTTGATTGCATTTTCTCACAGGTATCTGCATTGCACTTTCTCAATTATGGATGTCTGTTTACTTGAGGAAAAAAAAAATAGGCCTCTCCCTTCTCTTCATGCTTTTGAGCTTTTAATCAGAAAGGAGTATGGAGAAGTTCAGTTTTAGGGCTGATCAGTGATTTCAGTACAGATGGGCATAGTAATCGGCAGTTATCATGTCTGTTCAGGGCAGCATAGCTGCAATACGTAGCTCTTGTTACTCTTTGGTGCTGTAGGAATAGTTATGAAATGCCTGAAGAAACTCTTGAATTACTCTTAAAATGTGATGGACTAAATACTTCTTAGTGTTAAGTTGTTGTTGGTTTTTTTTTTTTTTTTTTTTCCCCTTGTTTGGTGACCCCCCCATTTCTGAGTGGACTAAAATGTAACACCAGTAGAATACTTTGTTCAGGAGGTGTAGATCTCAGAAAAACGTTTACAGAATATGGAGCATTGAAAGTCTTAGAGGGAAGGTGAAGAATTGAGATAAAGGTATTGCCATTATATGAGGACTTGACAGGAAGATCACATGTGTGTTTGAAGATAATGGCTTTTATCATTATTAGCAGGGCTTAATTACTTCAACCTTCAGCCTAACAACCCAGTGATGGAGAAGGAAGAGCTGTAGAAAAAGTTCATTGCACAACCTAACAGGTACTGAGAAGTACCTTTAACAAGACACTAAGGAGCTGGGAAGAGAGCTCTCTTAGGAGCTAGGAGAGCCTCATGCTTCATGCATATGTATCACTAGTTGGAAAAACAATTAATGTTTGGAAAATACTATGATCCTTGAAAGAAATGCTCTGCAGTGTGTTGTTATGCTGATTTGATACCCACCCCTCAGACCACCCAGTGTACAGAAAACTCCTTTGTCCGGTGCAACCAAGAAATGAAGGCTGAGAGGTATTAAAGYCTTAATGCAAACTCAGTGACGTTTAGCAGTAAGGGCGTATGTAATGACSATATAGAAGACAAAGGGCAAAATCCAGTCCTAAATCCTGCCTAAACTGGGCTGTTCTGTACAGCAGTCCAGGTTAGCTGCTTTCCACCACTGCCCACTTCTTTAGGCATCTGAATTTATGAGGAGTATCTGTGTTTGGTTTAAAAGGCCCTTGGGTATCTGTGTCTTCTCAGAAATACTGCATTCCCAGGGACTATGCTCTCATCTTCTGCCTAGGGTTCACTGTATGCTGAGAGTCAGATAGCATACCGCCTGAATGTTTTCTTTGGTTTACTAACGAGGGAAACCTAATCCAAAACTGAATGCTGCTTCTGTGTGAATTTGCATAAGAATAACAGTGATTTGAGTATTTGCCTGAGAATTAGACTTAACTTTAGGTCTCTCTGAGCTTAAAGAGTTTTGATTATCTGCAACCCAGAATGCCACAAGTTTTTGGATGTTTGGGTAGGAATATAATGTTTTTCTCTTAAAACTGAGTTACTGTGCAAATGTGTAGGAGTAAGAAGGCTGAAAGGAAAGCAAGTTATAGATTGGTGTGCAGGAGAGGAAAGTGTAGGTTCTGGTCTTTGCCTCTAGGGCTGTCATTGCTTTTTGTTCGCTGATGTTTATATTTTCATACAAAATTCAAAGAATAGGATGAAGTACTGAGCTGAACTCTACTGTATGGTAACACTTCCACAAAGAACCAGAGCCAAAGAAATTCCAGTAACATATTCAACATTGACAACCCATATGAAATGTGGAGCTGTCAACGTCAAGAATACCAACAGAGGTTATGACACTGCCATTCGAGGATGTAGATGTCTTCATCGAAAGCACTGTTAATGTCCTCCACTCCGTTGAGAACAGAGGATCCACACAGTGATCTGTGATAGGAAACTCTATAAAAATTGCAGCAGAATCAGGCTGCGGCAGGCAGCTGGAGCAGTTTTTATGAAAACAACAGTGAGGATTTGGAAGATACCCATGATTTCCCTTCTCTGTAATACCTTCTAATCTGTCATCTGCATAAGAGGATGGAAACTCTGAGGAACTTGTTAGGAAGCAGCGAGCGCTGTCTGCTCTGCGAGGGACTGGGAGCCCAGTGTGATAACCAGGCTAGCAGAGACTCTGCCTATGGGGCCCAGCCCCACAGCCTCCAAGTGGGGCAGGCCTGGGGGCAGTAGCCAGGTTCAGTCAGCAATTCGGATCCCCCAGGTGGTTTGGGATGTGCCCAGGGGCCTTAAGAGAACTGTCAAGGCTGACCAGTCTCCAGTAGTGCCATCACTGGCTTCCCTTCAGCATGGGCGAATAAACCCATTGCTGCTGAATCTAGTTGCACACACTAAATCACTCATTCCCTCCCTGCCCTATACAATGTCTTTTTTTTTTTTTTTCCCCTGTCTGTAGAGTGGTTGTTTACAATATTGTTACATGTTCCTTAAACGATGGGACAGAGACTGCTTTGCCAGGGTCCTGTTGTTCAGCAGGGAAAAGTTTATGGTTGTTCGAGTTGTTCAGGTGGATAGAAGATGGATTCGTTCTCTCTCTGTCTCTGTGGCTACTGGTGTGCTGCTTTGCCTGTCATGGTCTGATGTCCCGCGGTAATGTGAGAGGTACTCCAACTAGACCTGGAGTACCTGCAGCAACTGCTGCAGCAGTTGACGTGGTTGTTGGCTAGTTAAGTACTCTGGATAGGAACTGCTGTGTATAGGCCCAGGATGTTTTAGTTTAGAGGAGGGGATTATCTGCTAATGAGATTCTTTGTAGCATACTAGAGATGTGCAGTTGAAGTGCAGAAGAGATTCTTGCAAGTCCTTGCACAGTCTCATGTAGACTTTGTTACTGACAGTCCGTGACTATCTGTTGTGTTTAAAGCAACTTGGTTTTGGGTGGGGTTTTTGGTTTTTGTTTTGTTTTTGTTTTTTAAATTACATTTCAGTTTGCCACCCAATGGTACAGATTTTCTGCATCTTGTCCTTGTCTCATGATACTAAAGCTTCTCTTAACTGTCAAAAAGTCCATTGCTGCAAGGTCAGCTTGGGATCCAGTGATTTTGAAATTTATGAATCTTCCCTCGCATGTCTCCGAATGTTGCCTTTATGACCTTACACCAAGTCAAATACCACTTGAGCTATTTTTGGTAGCTGTTATTTCAGCAACAAATTTCTACCCGAATCTCCAAGCAACAGCGTTTTACCAGGACCATGAAATTCCCTTGTGGTTCATTTCTGAATGATGGATTTTCACCTAAAACTTTCATTCTTTTTAGAACCACATTTAGTATAGAAGAAATAGAAACAGGTTTAATGTTCCCAAGATTTTGATTTCTTTTACTGACTATTGCCTCCTCTGTTTGTTGTGGTATGTGGAAGTTAAGAAGCCACATCTGTGTCTTCACAGATGATATTAAAGTGCATAACCTAGTTAATCTTGCCAAGATACCAGMTGTCTGGTAGCCTTTTCCTCCAGCTGAACATGAGGGCTCACTCCAGGAGACCGGYTGCTGCATCCTCCGCCCACTTCAAGGGTAGGTGATAACTGGAGTTAGCATAGCAGCAATGTGGTGTAAACTGTAAGCAGCCAAGCAATACAAGCAGTACGCTTTGAACTTAACTGCTGAATCAGATGTTCGGTTCAGGAGAGCAGTGTTTCAGCTGCTTCTTGACCAAGGCAGCTGAAATGGCTCTTTCATGYCTGTCTTGGAGAGGATGGTGTTGGCCAGTCATGTGTAGTGGGAGCCGTACTGACTCACTTGTAGTAGAGTATGACCAGCTTTGTACACCATAATCTAGTGAGACATGGGGCACGTGATCATTTCTGCTGTTCAGAAATACCCAGCCTCACAAGCACCACGGGTTCATGCACCTCCTGTCTACATCTGAAAGAGCTGTAATTGTTGTGCGGTGTTGCAAAACGGACGAGTTGCTCTAGACTAAGATAAAAAKACAGATTACAGCGCATGAGCTAATCTGTATTAGCTGCCTTGTGTGTCTGCTCATGCTCAGTGGTGAAATGGGATGTAACTAACTCTTCTTTTAACGAGCACTGTGCTTTTCGGCACATCTGACATTTGCCTCAGAGTAACTGTGATACATCTGATACGCTCTGCGTCCCTTTGTTGCCTGGCCTCACGGTACCCCACTTGTCTTGGAAAGGCGTTTCCTTTTCCAGTATGCAGCAGAGAGCATGATTGATATTTGCAAGGATTAGAGGTAAGGATTTCAGGGCAGTCATTGCAGTACTTTGAAACCTGGATTAAAAAGTTGAGGCAAAAGTTACTTGTCTTGTGGTTACATCAATGCTAGTAAATTAACGTTATCAGGACCATTCTGTGATAMCGATGCCCTCTGCCATGGAAGAGCCTGCATCCATACTCCGAAATTCTCTTTTTCTCCAGATTGGGCTGCAGGCAGGCTCTGTTGGGAATGGTTCATGACCCATGCTCACRCTGAACTGTGCCTGAGAATTGTCTGGGAAGCAGACAGCTGGCATGGGCTGAAAGCAAGCTAGGGATGGCTCTGTCAGAAACTTACTAGAATCGGGGGATTTAATTCCAGTGCCCAGGAACACCAGGCTGGTGTTTAATTTGCTAGGATAGATGTAGTCTGAAAACTGTCCTGAAAAGATTTTTGCAAGTTTAGTTTTTTAGAATTGCTAAGCTTTAATAAGTGTCATAGTTGGCTTCTACTCACATTAATTAAGCAATCTAAATTCTGATGTCCTATTTTTAGGAGAATTCATGATGGTAAAATTGGAAAAATTGTATGTGCAGATTTAGAGCAAAAAAATTTTGTTCTGAATACTAAGCTATAGGGAAAAATTCCAAGTTAATAGAAGTGTTATTTAATTTGTTATGATTTCTATTTGTTTGATGAAGTATTCTATCTGCTTGAATAAGAAGTTTGTGATGCTTTTCCTGACCTCTTTATAAGTTGTTTTTTGCAATTGTGAATTCAGTTTGTGTTTAAAATGGGTATTTTATAAGGGAGTATTCCAGTGCATAGGATAAGCAAGCTCAGAGCAATGACATTTCAGGAAGGGTTGAAACAAAAAAATGGTGTAAATTGAAGGTTTGATGCTATTACTATGTGTTCTAAGCAATGTTTAAATGGTCAAGAAAGTGAGCATTTGAGAGAAGAGCATTGAGAAGAAGTTGGGTACTTGGCTGAGAAACTAGCATAAGATCATGAAGCGTAGATTACACCAAAGGTGCTTGCTTTCTTCTTAGGTTTGACGGGCAAGGAGTATGCACTCATACTTGTATATATTTTATACAATTTTATACAGTAAGATTTTGATATTGTTAGTAATAGAAAAGTTAGTTGAACACTGAAATATGTCAAGTCCACACTGGAGTGAGCTTAAGTGCAGTGGAAACGTGCCTACTAGTTTAGAGGAGAAGAGGGAATAATTAACAACCTGCAACAGAGTTAAAAGTTGAAGCCTTACATATGATCAGTATTTGCAGAATTGTAATGTAGTAAAAATTTGGGAGAATGTGAAATGGTTATGGCAGTTGTATGCTGCTATGGTCTGTCCCATAGCCTTTGGCAGAGCTGACTATGAAAAATGCAGAAGTAATTTTGCTTGGTTGTTTTGATGGAGTGTTGTATTCCTCATTTGTTTGTTCCCAATAAAAGTTTGTGAAATGTGAGAAATATAGTTCCCTTAGGCAAGGCTTATTACTTTTAAAAATATCAATGATTTGTGTGGAAGAGGATTTTTGAAGCCTTTTTCGTATGGAAGAAATTAATTTTGTTTTCTCAAAATTGAGGAAAATGGAATTTTTTTTTTTTTCCTAAAAATAGCTTATCTCCTTAAAGCAGAATAACTGTGATTTAAGGCTTCTTCAGAAGTCCTTCAGAGAGCACTTACTTGTGTGCTTGTGTTACACACAAAGACGTGCCAAAGATGTGCAGCATTAAATTGTGATTTTTAAAATGGAGTGACCGTATATATTCCAAATACTCAATTGATAAGTTATGGAAAAAGGATTTTTTTTGTTTCTTCACAGCAAAAAAAAATTAAAATCTCAAAATGGCATTTGTAGGTTGAAARAAGACTAATTTTAATAATACTTGGAAACTGGGGAGAGGGGAAAAAAAAAAAAATCAACCAGCCTGTCACTGGTACTCAGGAATTAGTAGTCACCCTGTTATGCAGAGACACAGGATGAGACATGAAAATGACTGTCCATCGTCCACGAAGTTTTGACAGCCTGTTGGAAATCCTGCAGTAGCCCATAAATGTTTTCAGCCACCAAGCCTGAGGGACTGTGACCTTTCCTAAGTGACATGGGAATCTGCCTCGGATTCCAGTGAACGGTAGGAAGCATGGGCACCCCTGAAATGCAGTTACTCTTGCTCTGTGCAGGGCTGTAATCACCACTTCACGCTCCCCTGGTGGGATGCTCCAAMCTTTGATGTGGTTTTATGATGTGGCTGAGTGCCACATAAATTGTTTTCACCTGCATGGAGAGGAGTATGCGCTGAGAATTTTGGACAGGTTTATTTTTAGTGAGATCTGGAGTAGATGTATTAAACTGCAGAAATGGTGTGAGTCAGTGCTTTGTGGTCCATCTGCAATGGTTGGTATCTTTGGGGAGTCGGTGTGCCACCTCACTGTGCATGTACAGTGCATCAGTACCACAGATGAGAACAACTGAACAAATGTCACGCTCATATTTCTTTCTACTTGACTAAGTAACACAGTGGGATGGGTAAATGCTCTGTTGCATGACTGACCCACTCTTACAGAAGGGGGGCCAGAAGAGTGTGTATGTTACAAATACGTTGTCACTAGGCATAGCTGAAAAAGGATCTAGAAGGGTTCTTCTCATGGTTGGGTGGATTTATTTATTTATTTATTTTAAACACTTCTTATATGTTAATACAAGAGTTTGCTGCCTATGCCATGGTGGTTGGTTTTGTATGTGCTTAGTGTAGCTTGATTTGTGAGGTGTGTATGTTTGGCCTGATTGCTGACATTTCTTTTTCTTATTTTAGATGTGCGTAATAACTATTTTATGCATGTTATCCAGTTACTAATTTTACTTGTTTGGTGCCATTGCTTTGCAGCTGGTATGTGGTGTAGTACTTTGTAACATATTTGTCTAATTCGGCTATAGGATATACAGATTTTCTTTACATTTACTTTCCTCTGGATAACTAATTTTAGGTTCTGACCCAGTCGTTTGGCCACATCTAATTTGTCTTAGGTCAGGTTATACATTGGTCCCCAGTTATATCTCTCCTGAAAACTTAAATTGCTCGCATTACCTTTTGGCAAGTTAGGCTCAAGGGAGAACAGCCACCGTAAATAATAATATATGAGATGCAGAGTGAAATTRTATTACTGCTCAGTCATTGTTTTCACTGTGATATGAAGATGATGAGTTAGCAGCTAATGAGTTGCACTGGTTTGCATTGTACCCTCTGACAGATTAGACAAGTTGAATAGCAAGCATCAGCCCCCTAGAAGAAAAGATTTAAATGTGCAGGATGTCAATTAGGGTTAACACTAATTTCAGCTTCAGTTAACTGCGGTAGAGGCAGGGGGAAGAAGAAGGATGACAAAGAGCATATTGTATATCAGTACATAAAAAATGTGTAATATAATGGTGTCCAGATTTTGGGCTGAAGAGTTTGAATTCAGATCATACGCAGAAACATCCGAATCTCCAGCTCTAGATGCTGCTGGTGGATTTACTGACTTTGGGAAAATTTTTATACTAGTCGTCTTCAAGGCAACTGAATCCCATAATTAGATCGAATTGCCAGCACTGTTTGAGTAATGTAAAGGTGTAGCAAAATCAGCAGGAAATGAAAATGTAAATGAACAGTCAATAAAAAGTATTGCTTTTTCAGCAAAATAGAATGCATTTAAAAGACCAAAAGAGCAGAAGAAGATCTGAAAGCTGTAATGAATACATAGCATCATATTCTGAGCTCAGATCTATGCTGAAAAGCTTAATATTTACTGTGGAGTATTTATTATAGTTACAGAGCTGTATGTAGCAGGAACAGTAAAATAATAGTACCATTTTAAACTGTAGTGRAAATATGGCAGATTAGGAAGGTCTAACCTTATTAATAAAGAATATATAAGTTTGTACGTCCTTTCTTTTGTTTATTTTTTTAACCAGCATTTACTTTTTTTTGCTCAGTAGTTTTCTGTAATCTGAAATAGCATCAAATGCTTGTGGGAGCCAAGTTGCAGAGATCACCTCCTAGCTGAAATGCTGAGATCACGTGGATGCGTTGTTCCTCTGTTCCCAGCAGCACAAAACAGGCTCTCCAGAAGTGATGTGGGGCAGCTGAATTTGCAGCAGATAATGTAAGCATTGCCTTTGACCTTACAAAGGTCACAATCGTTTCTTTTATACTCCCCCCCCCCCCCCCCCGTATTTTGTGGGTTAGGTTAAACTTTTGAAGCACAGGGAATGTGTTCATTGATCAATTAAATCTCTTCCTAAAGTAGAATACTCTGAAAGCATGTGAGTTTGTGTGACCACCGAGCCCTAGAAGACTAAGACCTCATGCAACCCAGTGTTGATTCCTGACATGATACTCATGATAAAGTGATTTACAGACACTTCTAGGAGAGCTGATGTCTTTAGTGGAAAGGAGAAAACTGTTGAAATAATGTTCTTTTCTTTGTGACTTTTCTCCCATGTTGGAGTTACAACTACATTGCATAACTGAAAAATCTTTATGGCATGGTCACTGCATAGAGTTAATAGAAGTTTGTAGGAAGAATGGGAAAATTAGTTGACCATAATTCTTTTTATTAATCTAGATTTTTTTTTTTTTTTTTTGTTAAAGAGGAAGTAAATAACCATGCAATATAGGAGTCTCTTCATGTGAGAAATAAAGCTGTGAAAAGGAACACAGTAGTTTCTCAAATAAAAAGGTTTTAAAAACTTTAAAGGAATAAGCACGCAAAGTTCATTTTAGAAATYGGGACAGGGATCTAGTCCACCTAATCTGAATTTCTTTAAGTGCATGTGTTCAGTTGAGAGAGTGCTTTCAGGAGGGAGTTACTAAATAGGTTTTGGCCTGTACTTTTCTGCTTACTGGTACTTGGCTTCAAGAGGAGGTGTGAAAGATGCTCTATTAGTACACACAGTCATCAGGTGGTGTAGGCACCCTCCCACACTGGGGGCTGAACAGATCACTGCTGTAATGAGGTATTTAAGTTCAGTCATCACTTGAAGACCTTGATAATGTCATAGTACTGTTACTGCAAGTCTTGTAAAGATAAAAAAAAATAATCTTTGCATGAAGAGTTCACAGCTAACCAAGAATTAAAAGATGGGGAGGAGGAAGTTGTGTGTGTATAGGTATGCATATATGTATAGGCTTGTATTGTCCTGACTGTTGAAGTGTCTGATAAGGCAAAGGTAGAACATCTATGCTCAGCTGTACAGATGAGGGAGGAGATTATGTGGAAGGCTAGCAGAATTAGCAATTTCGCTTTGCTTTTCTTCATTTGAGCCAAGGGAGGTGTTTCACTCCTCCTTCCTCTCTCAGGTATGGAAAAGGAGCCTTTCTGTAGAACTGAGCTGGTCTGGGTTTGAGAATCTGGGCTATGTTGGCTCTCCTAGAAAGGGCTACAAATAAGAAGACTGCCCATGGACTGCTGTTACAGAAAGGAAGGGGAGAGAAGAACAGTTGCTCTCTTCTCTCTTGAGTAGACCATGACAACATGTATCAGTTTTCAGAAGTATAAATATATTTTTGCTAGATGTTAAAAGGGCTTTATGGTTATATAACAGATGAGGAATTTCAGGAGCGTTTCAAGACTTTTGATAACACCGCTTTACTCCCCTTGTCTAGTCATTGAGTGTTGGCTGATTTCCTGTAGGTAGAAGTTGTTCTGGAGAAGTGTTTTTAAGTTAGGGTACATAAATGGTATTTGAGCTTGAGTTAAAACTGCTTTTTGCCTTTGAAATTTCTTTGCAATGAGTCACTGTGATGCATAACTTAAGATTGAGGTGGCCAAAACTGCTCTTGCTCTATCAAATAACAAATAATTGTTCATTCATATCTGGTAGTGGTAAGAGTACTCCACAATATAAGCTCTTTTTCTTCGGTAAAAAAATGTAACTAGCCTGGTTGCATGAATCATTTTCAGGAGAGGGTATGTTAGGTAGTGCTGCTGAGAGGTGTTTTTAAAGGCCCTTACTCATTAAAAAAAATAATAAATTACATAAGCACTATTTCAGACATGGACTTTTAAAAATATCTATGTGATACTTGTTACAGAAGACTTGATAATAAATCATTACACTGCAGTTTTGTTTTTCCTTAYGACATTTAATTCATATTTTAATGTATTTAAAAGTTGCTTGGATATTTATACTTGCACTACTACTTCCACATGTTGTTGGCAGAATGCTAGGCAGCAACACTTTAAACAGTATGAGTAGCTGGAATTAAAGACCCTATTATGTCTGATGTCAGTTTTTGTGATCAAAGCTGTGACTTCTGTAACATTATCTCTAATATACTCTATTGTGTTCATAGCTTTGTCTTTTACTTATGTAAATGGATGATATGTTTGAACTTCTTACTCTTGAGCTTACTGTTGTATTAAAATACCCCACAAAACAAAATCCCACCAAAAACCCAAACAAAAACAACAAGAAAAAAGCCTAACAACCTCCCCCCCTTGCCAGTCATGATGATATTGAGGGGCATTCAGAGGGCTAAGACAGAAATGTTGTGGTCAAGAGTAATCCCACCTCACTGAGCTGTCAAAATTAGAAGTGTGGGACCTAGACTCAGAACCACTGTTTGGACGTGCCCCTTTCTGTCTGTTGACTACAGAAGTAATTGGAAGGCAATTGTGTTTAAAGGTGAAGTACTTAAGTGGGATGAAGGTGGGCCCTGTGCTTTTAGACTGTTCTCCCATTTTGGCTATATTTGAACTTTGGGACTCAGGAGTACTTTCCAGGTCCTGCCTCACAGCCTGTCCATGTCCTGATTTAATATTGGGGTGAGCCCTGAGCACACACTATTTTTTTTTTCCTCTTCTTTTGCTTCTCCTTTCAACCTGAATCCTGGTTTCCAAGGAAAGGACACATGGGCCACATGAATGTGGAAGAAAGCTGTAGCGTGCTCAGATCAGGTCCTCAGTCTGAATAATCTTACAGGCCATTGCAGAACATGGGTAGTCTGCAGTGTAGGTGTAGCTTAAAAAGCAGTGAAGTCTGCTGATGGGTCAAGACCTTCTCCACTGAAAACAGAAGAATGGTGGTGACTAAGATGGTGTAACACAATGGAGGCAAATACAATGACTTTGGCAGAGGGGAAAACCAAGAAACTTCTATTTTACCTTTTTGCAAAGCCACGCGTTCACAGACTACGTGGTGCCTAAATTTTAGGGTTTATTTCCTTTTTAGAACCAGTGGATTCAGCCTTGAAATGGCTGCTGAACAGCACTTGATAGCAGTCTGCTGGTAATGGTGTGGGAGAGCAAAACCTTTATTTTGAGGAAGTGATCTCATATGTTATTTTTGAGGTAACATAAGCGCACTGTTGTGCTTCAGTTAGGATGGTCAAGACCAGATGTCTACTAAGCTTATTTCATTAGGATGATGAACTTAGAGGAGGACTGTAGAAGTAGGTGGTGATGGTGAATTTTAAGCACAGGAAGCAGCTGATGTTCAAAGAGCATCGGGGTATTTATTATAGAAACATAATATGAAGAAACAAGTCTCCAACACGGAAGACTCCAGCTCTGAAAACCTGATGATATTTCTCTGCTAACCTAAACAGATCTGCTTTTGCTTCCTTCCTGAGAAACAAATCTGCCTATAATTGTGAATACTGACTTCTCCACCTACCCTTTGAAATTTTTCCTGTGATAGTTTTAATAATCATGGCTCATATGTGGGAGAAAAGTAGTTGAACACCTAGAATTGTTAATTTTGCCACTAGTCCTTATGAATGACATCTCTCTATAGGCTGACAAACAGTCTTACTTGCACATAATTTTTTTCATATTTACATTCCCTTTTACATGAGGAGGTATCATATTTCTAAAGATCTTTGTAAGGTTTGCATTTCATGTAATTAAAAACCTTTATATTTTTAAGTACTAATRGCAATTCTGAATTCTACAGCTTACCTTGTAATTGCCAAATATTCTTGCAGAATGCTAACGAACATTTGAAAATCCATCATTGTCCTGCCCACATTTTTGATCAATTCCTTTAGAATAAAAGCGTGGATGAGGATTAACTTTTGCAAGCTGGTGAGTTTGCATTTTTGTTTTTGGTACAACCGCTCTGAAGTCATGACACTTGCACAGGAGTTACTGCTGGTGGGATCTGGCTTGTCTTTTGGTTAGTACAGCATCATCCACTGTGGTGTCAAATACAGAAAATGTAGGATATGGTTACTGAAATCATATGTCTGTGACATTTTCCCCCTTTTAAAAAAAAAAAATACTCTTTGAAATTTTTTTGGCTGATCTAAATGTTGTAAGGCAATCTGTGTAAAAACACCAGCAGTGTAATGTCAGACCCAGTTTCTCTGAAAACTGTAAGATGGAGACAAAAAGAACTTGAACCTGATTGCAGTTGCACATAGTATTTTCATTTTTACGATTGTGCCTTAGCAGTAGAAGAGATGTGCTTTGTGAAGAAAACTCTTGCCTCAGTTGGCCTCCAGAAACACTAGATTTTTCCATCTGGAAGCAAGAAAAAGTTATTCAATAGCCAAACTCAGAAGAAATGTTAACAACCAGAAATTTTCTTGCAATTTGGGAAAATTGATTTCCAAGGGAAGGAGTTCTATCTTTAGGATTTTCCACTCGCACATTTACAGTACCACTAAGAGCTTCCAGTTTTTTCTTTGCTTATGATAGAGTGCTTGTGCCCCTTCACAGAGGGGCCTGTGCTCCGGGAGGATGTAGAATTAAGACCCATGAGAATTTTGGTATTATAAAACTTTGAAATAGGTGACTTTGAAGCAGAAGAAAACACAAGTAATATAGACAGTGAAATATACTTGGAGTCACTAGCATTCCATGCTGAAGTCTCCTTCTATTAGGCTACTAATAACAGCATCAGTTTTATTAACCATTATACTTTTCACGTTTCTTGAATTTTCCTTGAGCTCTGTGACAAATACTGAGGAAAAATGGGGTGAATGTTCTTTTGAGATTTGTGTTCACTTTTATTCTGGGTGATTTCCAAAATATGTCAACACAGGTAAGTACTGTTCTGTTCCTTTCATGGGAATAAAAAGGTGTGCAAGTTCAGGCTGTCTGGAGTGGGTTACCAGAAGGAAGCAGAGAAACCTAGTGACTTTGACTAAATTTTTGACTTTTATCTGGTAGTTGACATGAGTTTATAAATACTTTTGGATTAAAAGGTTATGTATTTTATGATCCAAATATAAAAATGTTTACCTGGTTTGAGTGGAGGCTTGGCATTGGACAGGGCAAGTAGACAACAATTATTTCCCCAAGTTCCTAAGGGCTGGTAGTCCAATGCTGACGGATGTTCCAAGTTCTCCAAAACACTGGTTTAGCTTCTTGCTAATCACAATCTACAATTGTGCTTTCTTATTTTAGACATCTCTATTCTAACAGAGTTTCCAATTTTTGCACTCAAATGTTTATCATATGATTTTTTTTAATCCACTTTCATAGTATGTGTTGTTTCCATTTAAACTTACCTGAGATGTAAAATTAACTCAGGTAAATCTAATAGGCACAAATAAAATGTGAGGAGTTGGTAAAAGTTAAGTGATGTTGCAGATTAATTTCTGGGAGCATCTGCAGCCCAGGGAATTTGAGGATCCAGTTGGAGATTGCTGGGCCCAGGAACAACCGTTGACCTTCCATAGATGTGTTAATCAGCAAGTTAAGAGGCTTGGTAAATTCAGTTCTGATAATAAACATTCATTAACTGTCAGAGCAAAAAACTACCAGGACCTTTAATGTTCTTCGCTAGCAAAATCTCTTTCTAATGGGGTCCCATGGCAACATGTTTCAGATGCATAAATCAGCGGCTAAAATCCTCTTCCATCTGTAACACAGACTCTGGACAATGTGTGCTTGTTGTTTACTTAAATATTTTCACTTGTGTTTCATGGGAGAGCAGTAGCTTAGTCATATAACTCCAAAGTTATATCTGATTTTCCTAAAAGAAATTTTCTTTAAAAAAAAAATCCTCAAATGTCCCAAGCAGAAAAGAAGGCAGATAATTTAAAAAAAAAAAAAAAAAAAAAAAAAAAAAAAGGAGAGAGAGAGAAACCTTCGTAGTGAAACGAGAACACATCATCTCAAGTTTAAACTCTAGGAGTGTAATTTTCTAGTAGTGAGTTTTCTGAGGCCTGCTAAGTAATGTACCTCCTGCATGTTTTTGTAGTAATTGTGTTACAGTGCAATTGCTTTGTACTGGGGAAAAACAATTATTGGGCCATAATCCGTGCTAAAAAGATCTATTAGGATTTTCCTGCTTTGAAATTTGACCTTGTAAATACCTGGGTTTCATTACAAAAGGTGAATTGTTCAACACATTATTGACTGCATTTTTTTTCTGGTGGTTTGCCAGCTAAACTGGCACCAAAGAGTAAAATTTGCATTTATTCTTTTCTAGTGAAAAAGAAATGGGAAAACTTCGAAATAATATTTCTRTTGGCTTTTTTTTGAAAGATAACTTCATAGTGAAAAATGGGGAGTACAGTAAAGCAGAGAGAGCACACACACTACACTGACCTATTTAGTCTGTATTTCATCTGGTTGTGATAATCCTGGATGATACTCCTTAATTCTGCTAAGACTATTTACAAGAAGCTGTGGTCTTTTTTTACTTTTTCAAATGGTTTGAAAGTAGTACTATTGTAATGGTGCTGGATAGTCTGGAGTTTGAAAAGTAGTCATACTTCAAGAACAGTAACAATTGACAAAACAATTGACTTCTCAAAACTGGAAAAAGTGAGTCAAATGCTCTTGAGGTGAAATAGTTGTATTGTCTAGACATAGGCATCAGGGCTTGCAGGCCTCCCCCAATGCTTTCTTTCCTCCTGGAATAAACACCTTTACCTCTTGTAACCATGATAGCCCCCTTACCCAATATGAGTTGTACTAAAATTACATGCTGGCTGTGATTAACTGGTTKGTTTGCACTAGATTTGAGGGTGAGATCACAGCTCTCCCCTTCTTGTAATTGGTTTGACAGCATTGGAATAAATGGTTTTTGCCGTGTGAGATGTTTGATTCCTATCCATGACTGTTTTCTCTTTCCTTCTCAGTGAGGAAAAGACTCTTGGTTTTGTTCATAGAAACATGCTTTAATGTTTAATTAGTATTGAATTGAAATGTTTCCAAATTGATTCATGTCCATGAAAAAAATTCTTTTAAGTTTCTCTAAACAGTTCCCTATGCTTCCCAGGTTGCGCTTAAGGAAAAAATGGTTTATTTTGTGTATGTATATGTACATTTTGCATAATTTTTGGTTGAGAGAGTAACTTTGGAAGTTGACCGGTTAGACACCTTGTTATTGTGCTGGTGCAGAATGGCAAAGATCACTACCTCCTGCTGTTGCACATTGAGACTAAGCATTTTTGCGTAAAGAGGACACTGACGTTCTAATTTCCCATTCTGCTGTCTGCAGTAATGAATTTTCAATATGCTAATGAAAAGTCTAGGAAAATTGGAAGGCAGAAGCTGGCAGGTAAAGATGACAAATTTATTTTGGCCTTACTCTTGGCTAAAGGAGAGCTGGAAAAGCTGGAAACTGCCAGACAGAGCTTCCTGGCAAGGAGAATTGACCTATCTCATACCTTTGGAAAAAGCACTCTGTACTAGATGTGATACAAAATTCTTTCTTGTTGCATCTGGGAAATCGTTTGCAGCCTGTTACCATCAGTCCAGAGACTGGAATGTTCCTGCCTTTGCAACTGATTTACATCCTGGGCCAAGGCACAATAAATAAGATTAACATAGAAAGCCATCAGTGATAGTCAACCTTTTTTGTTCTAAGTCTGGTGATTACATAGGCTTGAAGTGGATTTTGTCTTTTTATAGTTCAGTCTTTTCTCTTTTTTTAATTACTGCTTTCCATTTCCTTGGTACCTTCGTGTCCCAGATGAATCTTGGCTCCTCACATTGTGTTGGACTGTGGATGAACACCTTGCAAAGAGGTTTGCTTAGGCGTTGTGGCAACCACACAAACTGAATTGCAGAATAATACTTTCAAAAAGTTCAAAACAAGCTTGGTCTGTTTTTTCATTTTAGGCTTATAAATTACTCTTGTTAATCTCATGATATTACCACATTTTTAAATCTTTTTGCAGTGTCTAGTATCTATTGCTGTAACGCAAGAACAGTGCGATCTTATGACTGGTGAAGTAACTCTGTTAGTTCAGTAAGATTTTTTCAGTTTATTTGAAGGGGCACAAAATCAGGGAGACGAAATTGGCTGGAGAAGGTAAGTTACTCCTATAAGTCATTCTAAACAGGAAATTAAGGGGGGAAAAAACCCAACCCACCATGGAAATGGTTGTTTTACTGTTAAGCAGAATAGTAATGCACTATGAGCCAGTGTTGAAGTGCCGTAAATAGGAAAAAAGTGTCATGGCACTTTTACATACTTACAGTTTGACCTGTGTATTAACTACATTGGTTAACTACACATACTAAACATGCTTGCACAGATCTGAATAAACAGTACCAGCAATCTGCTAAGCTAGTACAGAGCATGAGTATTGGTTGTCATGAGAGGTTCTTTTTTATATTGATTATAATTTTTATCAGGTGATACAACTTTTTTCAGACTATACAAATATAATTGTTTAAGAAAGAAAAAAATGATCTAGTTCCTCAAAGAGGGGAAAGGATTTGTTGATACAGGGGTTTTTGTTTGGTTTAATTTTTGGTTCAGGTATGGTGAAGAAATGGTCTTTTGCCAGCTTTTCTATCTTTTTCCAGCTTGATGAATATTTAATTCTCTACTTAGGATAGCTAAGAAGTCAATTTGGCTATTTAGAGAACACTGTCCTAATTCTACAAAGGTTGGATAGACTTGGTGTTCCCTTCCAGGTACACTTTAGAGTGCAGAAATTAAAACTCAAAAGTGATTTAGATTGCATCTGCTTGAGCAGCTACCTTTTCTGCATGATCCAACATGACACTTGAGTTCAGCTGGTCAAGTTGTGGTAACAGTTCTTGACTGTAGATGTCTGGGGACTGCTGGCGGGCCTTTGTGTTGTAGGACGGTGGAGTTGGCTTCCTCCCTTTTCTGACAGATCTGGAATCAGTTGACCTTCCAGTGATAGTATATTTTTTCACTTCACCCTTTGTCTGGAGGAAATCAACTTGTATTAAAGATAAGTTTAGAATTAAACTAGCATCTTTACACTAAATGGGAAAACAGTACAAAATTAAAGGTTTAATAAATCCGTTTGTTTCACAGCATAAGTCTTCATCAGTGGCGATCATGGAGGCCTGCATTTTTTCTGTGTTTGTGTTTTGATTTTAGCCTTAGAAACATAGTTTCATTGGAAGACTGCTTGAAGCTATTGCAGGTGCTCTTTKTGATACCCTGCTGCTTAGTGAGAAGGGGTAGAAGTATTAAATTGCTAACAATTACATCCTTTCCCTAAGGTCATCTTTTAGGTGATTTGAATTAGAATACTAATAGCAATTTGATTAGAATTTGAATACTAATAAAAACAGAAGAAGCTTAAACTTCAGGTGTTGTCCCCACTTTCACCTGCCCTGCTTTTTGGGAGGGTGGTCTTCAAGGTCTGGGGGTGAAGTTTGAGGGAATTTGAATCAAGAAGCTGGTGAGCCTGGGAAAACATATCCCCGTTGTTCATACTGCACAGCTGTAAGATTTCTGCCGCTAGCAATGTGACTCTTGTAAAAACTGTGCTTCCCAATGCAAATTCTGGTTCTGGAAGCTCTGTAATGGGATGCCTCTTGAAAGTAGTTAGGTAACAAGACAAAATCCCTCAGCACTTTCCAGTTTCTCATCCCTGGAAGAGAGAAGTTGAAGTTGGCTATTTTAACTTCTTTCTGATTTATTTATATGCTGAATCCATTTTCTTGGTGGGAACGCATATTGCATTCTGGCATTGCTGCTTCACATATGGCTCAAGAGGCTCAGATCAGGTTCCTGAACATGGAATTAATCTCATTCTCTGGCTATTTCCGCATCCCTTCCATCATCCTGAACTGTGTCAGATCAATGCCAGGTTTCCGCTGGATTAATACTTAGAAGAGTCTAATAATATTAACCCTACCTCCCAGCTTTCTACATTAAAGATGTTGAGCAGTATTTTTAGATCTCGTTTCTAGAAAATGAGAGACAGTGAGTGGAATAACATGTTATTAGATGGTAATACTTAATGGTTATTAGAGGGCTTAGGGATTTTTTTTTTTAAATAAATTTAAGTAACGTTATTTTCTTCACAGAGTTAATTCCTTGCTGAAATAACACTCTGTACTGGCAATTGCCCTTATAGTAAAACTTTAGAAAGAAGTTTTTTGTTAATCAATATTTAGTTGTTTGAAATATTTACTAGATGAACAGGGTTGAGATTGATAAAAGAGAAGGTGAATTTATTCAGTTGAACTGTGTTGTCAGTATTTCCCAAAAGTATTTAAGGGCTCCTTTTTGAAGATTTAAGCATTACGTTGATACACAAATATACATTGAAGTGTAGCTACTTGGCTTTTTTTAATCAAACTGCTGAATCAATCTTGCTTGCTTTGGCATCCAAATTTTAGATACTCAAATGAGAGGCTTAAAAATATTGAAGATTAAATCTTCCAAGATTGCTTTCAAATCCTGTTTCCTTCTTGGCTGCTATAGCAGATTCCAAACATGACTTCTCTATATTTATTAACTCTATACATCTATTAACTGTTTATGTGCAAAAATGTACAGGTAGAAATTCTGTGATAACGTGACATCAGTCAATAATAGTCATATCAGATGTTGCCTGCTCCCCGTCTGCTAATCCAAAAAGGTAGACTCATGTGAACTAGCAGTTGGTCTGGAGTAGGTGACTATAATTATGTTGCTTATCTGTTGTTTCAGATGCTTATAGAAAGTTTGTATGCTTCACTTCAGAGGATGGACAACTCTGTAGCTTACACCCTCTTGACGATGTCTGCTGTGCTCCTTTCTGTCTAACTGGGATGCCTCCATTTTGCCTAACGGGTACTTGTTTTGGTAGAAATTGAACAACAGTTGAGCAGTGCATTCCCAAGCCTTTTCTCCCCCATCTTTATTATATCTGTCTTTAAGCTTGGACGTACGATAGAGCTAGCCGACTTGGTATCAAGGGATCACAGTGGTTCCCTACATAATTCTGAATCTTCTTTTCCTGTAATGGGGGAGAGTATTTGCCCCAAAAAAGAGCAGTGGTAATGTAGACTGTTCTCATTTTCACCACTGCTGTTTCATTGTGATAAATGTCTATGAAAACCGTATAGCTGATTATTCAGGTAAATACCAGTTTTAATGGTACGCAAAGATAATGGTTGGCTTTTATGGAAAAAATGCACCTTTGGAATTACACAGTATGAGAAATAATTCACAAAAAACATAATAGAAAGAAGGAGAGGAGCTTCTGAAAAATGCTCATGATAGAAGATCTCCCTCTGCTAGGTCTCTGGTTTTGAAGTGTAAAGCTCCTGTGGGTGCTGCTGGAGATGTATACCTGTGCAGGGAAAACTCTTTGTCGGAAACTCTTTTGGCTGCCTCCTTGCCATTTGTCTCCTGAGGTGCCAAATGTGTATGTAACAGAAGTGGGAGCTGAAGGACTCAAAACTCTCAGGTTTCTAACTTAGGTTAGAACTCTAACTTTCACTATCAGGGAGATACAACTTCTTCCCTTGCTCTGCAGCTGTCAATACAAAAGATTTTCATTTTCATCTGTAGTATTCCACTGACATAAAAATATAATTTAAATATAGTATTGAAATCCATGGCAGAGGTGGATTTATACTTGCCACTGCTTTTTATTGTCTTAGTCATCACTCCATTTCTTAGTTACTTCAAAAGGGCACCACTAAAAATTGATGCTATTATTTTTCACTTTGTATGACTCTTGTTCTGAAGCATTACTGCTTGTCACAATCTGCCTTTTCCAGTGACTATAACTGAAAGCCATAGCTAAACCTTTCTGTTTTCCCAGGAGTTTTATGCAACTGAAGTCAGATGCTGGGAATTTGGACTCTCATGTTACCCCTCTTGGTCACTCCCTCTATTTCATCAGGCCCATATCTTTGGGTTTGGTGGCCCTTATGGAAAGGCCAAAGCATTTTAGGATGTTCATCATACCATGGCCATGGGAGTGGGGTTTTGCCTCTGGGCAGTTCAATCTTGGTGGTTGCACAGCTGTTGTTACAAGGATGGTGGTACTTTCCTCTTTTGAATCACAGTCAGCTCCCAGGCAGCAGTATTTTTGTAAATAGTATAGTAAAGTCCCGATCTTGATCTCACTGAGGTTAACYGAAGTATTTCTCTTTGATTGTAGGATCTTTTGCTCGGACTGTAGGCTTTTAAGGAGATAGAAGCATACAAGGATTTAATTGTTCATGTTAGTATTAACTGAAATGATTTGAACCCCACTGTTCAGTATTTAGTCAAGTAACAAAATGCTTATGCTTCACAGTGGTGCAGCATGTTTAGATAACTATCATGTCACTGAAGTTATTCCAGTGTAAAATTGATGAGCTCTAGTATAGAATCAAGTCATGAATATCTTACCTTTCTGCTGTTTTTGTCACACAAATACAACAGCATGAAACAAGGAAGTGTCACTTTTGGCATCAGAATTCTCTGGGTTTTCTTAATATGTCTTCTACTAAAATAAAATAAAGTGCTATCACTGGTCATCTTATTTTGTGCCTTACAATGGTGGCTGTTCTTACAAAAGCTTGCATTTCTGGGTTTATATGATTTCATAAGAATCCTTGTCTGTATTAGAAAAGGTAAGATTTTGGCTTGGGTGGTAACAGAGGAAATTTTGGTAATATGAATGCTAAAGCTTCAAAAAAGATTCAAGAGCTGAAAGCAGTGGAAGAGAGGCTATTAAAAAAAAAAAAAAAAAAAAAAAAAAAAAAAAAAAAAAAAAAAAAAAAAAAAAAAAAAAAAAAAAAAAACCACACCACCCAAAAAAACCCCAACCAAAAACAAACCCAAACAACCTTATGAATTTTAAATCATTCTTTATTTTTTAGTGTTGGGAATAGGCAGAACTTAAAAATCTAGAAAGATTTTGAAATTCACAAGCTAGATTCTCTCCAGATCACAGGGAGTTGGAATGGCTTAAAAAGAGTTACTGGGAAAAAAATCCCTCAAATRCAGCTTCTACTGGTAGGTTCAGGTTACACAGCAAAAAGAGGGATTGCCCAGATTTATCTATGGGGTATTTGTACAACAGGACAACTTAAAGTTAAGGCTAGGTGAACAGGGAGGGCTTGGCAGAGTGCATGTTTATTGATAGTGACAGATGAGACCAAAGGTGCTTGCAGTGCCAGGTATTATTTCAATAACTTTGGGACCAAAATGATTGTGTTTCCCTTTTGTAACAAATAACTAAAACTGGCAGTGTTGGAAGAGATCAGAGGAACAGTGAATATTTTTTTATTATTATTAATCCTATCTAAAATGAGGACTTTACTGTGCAAACAATTTGAATAGCAGGGGATGCGTGAGGTTTTATAGCCTGCACYGTAGGATAGACTCAGTGAATTTATTATTAAGCATTTGATGGAAAAAAAGATTATATTAGAAGTATGGAAAGCACCTCCAACAGATGATTGGAAAGAGATTAAGAGATGAAACCCTCACTGATCTCTGTGTCAGTCTTATGACCTGAGTTCTGAATATCTAAGCTGTAGTGCAGTATTTTAAAGACATTGCTGAAAAATGAAAGGAAATTAAAAATCATGTTGTTTGGTTGTTCCCCCCCCCCGCCCCCCCCAGAAAGGAGAAGTCTTCTGGTTTACTTGCTAGAATAGCAGAGGATGCTGTCAGACTCCTGAGTTCTTTGTGACCAGCTCAGGAGACTGTGGCTAAAATCAGCACTAAGCCTGCCCTGAGGTAATGATCATTATTAAACCTCAGTTGGCTGAAATGACAGCTGCTGCCCAGAAGAAGTTTCTGTTGTGCTTTTATATTTCTAATGTTTTACAAGGATATGTACAGTCAGGTCTTCTACGTATCTCAGACCATTCCCTGAGTGATGCATCGAGTGTGATGACCTATAAAGATCTTTCCTTTGTGCTRGGCAAATCATTTAGTGCTAAAGAAGTTAGGGAATAACAGTTCAAAAGCAATAGCAACATCATGGCTTCATTTTAGTCTACATGATAAATGTGTTGTATGCATCATGTGAAATTATTGCTGGGACCTGCCACAGAAGAGGAAGAACACAGTTGACTCTGTTTAGTATGTTCCTTACACAGTGCTGAATGTATGACATGGAGAGTAAGAGCCTGTGCTGATGCGGGAGCTGACCTTATCAAAGGAGAAAATAGTTTAAAAAATGTATGAATCTCCTAATGTTTTTGTGTAAGAGCATGGGGAAAAACTTGGTTGTGCCTGGGACATGATAGTCTATTTCATTTCATCGTGTTTGGCCTGGTTTGTTGTTGTTTTACTTCTGTTGAATAGTGATGAAAGTCCCTCAATTTCAGTGGTGATCTAACTTTGCCGAAGGAGTTGTGTGGATGCAAGGCACACCCATCCTTATTATTTAAATGTTTACATTACAGTACCACTTGGATAGGTGGGAGGTGAGGACACATCTGTGTCCTGTATGAGGGAAACAAAATGCATGGGAATGTGTGGAGTGATGGGATAAAAAGACAATTTAAAAAGAGAACTAGGAAGATTTGGCAGACTGTCCATGTAAATCACACTTAACAAAAATCCAGTTTTTGAACCAAGAGATCTTTCTTGAATGGGAACAAAAGTAGATGCATTGTAAAATTTTAACTCTGTAACTTTACAATTTCTGTACATTTTGACATCAAAATGGTCTGTTTTCTGTAAGCTCTGTTGATAGATATTGTTTATCACAGGGACTAATCATTGCAGAAGGTAAATAGGTTGCATTAATACAGAAATTCGTATACACACCATGTGGAATGTCATTACATGTTTCATCTGTAACTTAAAAATGTCTCTTATGAGAGGTTATATTGCTAGTGAAGACGGCCTAGCTCATCAAGCAAAAACTTCCAGTTGCATGCATTATAAATTGCAGTTGATTCTCCCCCACCACCTCCCCCCCCTTTTATGTATTTGTACACCAGCTACAATCTTTCTGAGACCTGGGGAATCCTGTGTGTTGTATTTAATAGCCATGAAGCTCAGAAGCCACAGGCAACAGCTTTGTAACATGGAAATTAATGTAAAATGCAAATAAGGAGTGGTTTTGTGCTTTCAAAGCTGTTTAATGTTAATATGCAAAAAATTAAAAATCAGTTGGCAGTTTTTGTTTTCCAATTATTGTTAAATGAACTTTTCAGTATAACTCATTTTTCCCCCGTTTTTATTCTCATTCAGAATATTTAATGGAGAGTTAAAATCAAGTAACAATTGTGAGATAAGACTTACTAAAAAACAAACACAAACCAAAACAAATCACAAAAACTTTCTCCACATCATTCTGGCATGCACTATTAGTTGTAATTCTGCCTATTTTGTTATGGTAAGTGCCTGTTCTGAGTTCAGCCTGATACCACCAAATTAAAAGGTTGGTTGACTAGAAGATTATATGCATAAAAAAAACCCCCATATAAATATAATACAAATCTGTTCTCTCATAGTCTTTATTTCTTTGAAAATGTTAATTCTTTGCCTTGGTTTTTTTTTATTCATGCTATGTGACCTTTTTTTATATCTGTTTTTTATTTCTAATGTGTGAATAAAAGTCTTTCAGAGTCAACTACAGGAAAAATGTGGGCATGCTTTGTTAGATAGCATTCTTGTCTTTTTATTGCTCATTTATGTCAGTTTTCCATACCACTCATGTCTAACTCTAGCAGAAAGCCTTAGAAAATGTAATAAAATTATCTGGATGGGGAGAACATTCATTTTCCTTACTGCAGCTCTTCTGGAAACTCTTTTTCCTTATGGCAGCCTTTATGAGTGTCAGAAGGCAATCTTTGGACAATGGGGGTACTTCTCCTCTCCCTGGCGGGGCTCCAGAGGGGAGCCATTCGTTCAGATTCTTCCATGGCTGCTTGAAAGTCAGCTGAGGAAGTTTAAGTCTTCCTGCTAGGCAACACGTAAAGGTCATCGTGCTGTTTTGGGGGAAGGGATCGAACCCACGGGTTTGCAGTGCCACACATAATGTTGTCTATAAAGGCAGCCCTTTGTTTCACAAAACATGCACAGTTTGTCTTCGCTTTATCCCCACTTTTTTTTTTTTCTCCATTTTCTGCTGCTTGTTAATGTGCACGTGGAACCTGAAAGTTAGTTTTATGTTATTTAAGTAACTGTATTTGCCTCAGGGCTGTATGGTTGCGCCTGGGAAAACAAAGTCAACAACACGGTTGACCTTTAGATAGGCCATAAGCATGAACAGGGGATAAAAGGAGGGGGGGAAGAAAAATGGTGTATCTGTTCCGTAAAAATGGTTAAACTTGTGAGTAGTATTTGCTAGAATACAAATTTGTTATAGGTTATTGGTTACTGAATTGTGAATTATTTCACATGTATGTCCTAGTTGAGTGTGTTTCATCCTAGTTATTTTGGATGTTTGATATTTTCAATTGCTGTAGTTGTCATACTTCCCCTCCCTCCCCCCCGCCCCTTCCTGATTGAACACCATGTGGTTTGCTTAAGAAGAATAGAAAATAATTACTAACACGTCAACAGTACATAGTTTTAAGGAAAAGTGACCTCTGCTGTAATTCTTAATGATTTCCAGATTCAGGAGTATATGCTGTTTTTCAAAGTGCCACGATTTCCTAAATCCTAGCAAAACAACTTTCTGAATGTCTCTGTGAGAATGCAGGAGAATCCTTTATCCTTGCTCACTGGATTATCATGAATGGGAACGTTAGTATATGTGGTGATGCTTAACTGTTAGAGTAAAATTTTGAAAGTAATTCTGTCTGGACCTTTGCACCCAGCTGATGTTCCAGTAGTATCTTAAAATTACCCTTACTACGCTTACTAAATTATCAGCCTCAGTAGATCTTATGCAGAGATGAAATTAAACCTTTCTTAGGAGACTGAGGTTGAAGGAGGCTATTGGAATATGTACAGGTGGTAGCGCAGATTCCCTGCCAGTACAAATCCTGATTACTTTGCATTGGTGGTTATTGTGGTGCAAGAAGGGTCTGTATACCCTGGTTGTGTCTGTTGGCTGCTTTGCAGCAGGGCTTGCTCTGGTTTTCCCGTCCATGGAAAGCCTGTGCTGAGCTCTGCCTCTTTCTCTCTGCGGCTCCCAGATGTACCACTTGCAGTTAGCATGGCTGAAGCTAATTTCACATCAGCTGCCTGTGTAGTCATCCATTTTTTGCTAAACAGCTGCTTATGGTTTTATCTTATTCTATATCTTTTAATTATACTGTTTTCTGTGTTGTCTTGTGCAGAATAGCATACTTAGACACACTAAAACTGTTCAGATGAAATGGTAGGTGTATGTGGTTCAGCCTTTCACCTGCAGCTTACCGGGGTGCATCCAGCCGGGACCTGACAAACGACTGGGCCCTGAGGGCACCAACAGCCCTGGCTGTCCCTGCCCAGTGCCCCGGGGCTCCCCCCACCTGGCCATAGCCCAGGACCCCATGTCAGCCCCCCGGGCCCATCAGCCCCTGCCCCAGCAATGCCACAGCAGGGCTAGTCTCCAGCTCCCCACAGCCCTGCCTGGCCACGGGCCCTGCTGAGCTGGGCCCACGCAGGAGCCCACGTCCTGGCCCACCCTCAGCCTGCCCTCATCCCCAGGGAGGTGCCCGATGGCTGGGGCTGCCCCAGTGCCCCCGGCTGCGCTGCTCCTGGCTGGGGTGGTGGGACAGGCCCTGCCCTGCCATGGGGAGCACCTGATGCCCCCAGCACCTAGGTTACTGCTGGCTCCAGCTGCACCCTGACATGAAAAAAGTTAAAGAAAAAAAAAACTTGTCGTCCTCCCCCAAATTTCTTTTCTTTGGCAGACAGCTCAGCTGCAGCGTTGTTGGACAGCCAAAGGCAAACGCAGAAATGCTGTAGTAGTCGCCTAGATTCCCTCTTTGTTTTGTTCAAGATGGATGTTATTGTTCAAATGGTCTCTGTCCTTTCTCGTGCCCCTTCCTGGCACCAAGATAAAGTCATTTCTCCTTCTTGGACTTCTTCAACCAGAACAGGTTTCCATTTGTTTTAATTTCTTCTGGCAGACGTGATCTGCCTTCCAGCTCCAGTGAGACAAAGTCACTTGAACCTTTCACTCTGTCTTGGGTGGTTTGTTCACCCCATCAGTCCTGGACCCCAAGTAGGGCCATTACCCTTTACTCTCTTCTGCCTTCCACTGGAGATAGGAGTTGACAGACTACTACCTGAGCCATGCTATAGATGCCATCTATCAGTATAGTGCTAATTCTTTGGTGAGAACCAGAGRGAGGAATGGCAGAAACCTTCCCTTAATGAAGGCTATTTTCATGGCTAGAAAAGTGCAAGGGAACAGTATCTTGTGCTTACAGATGCACTTACAGAACAAAAGCTTTTGAAAAAGGCAAAGAARATGGTGTTATCCAGTTCTGCAAGGAGGAGAGCTGGGTTTGGACAGTTTGAGTGACTTGACTGATCATAAGTTAAACTAGCTAAGCTTTTGTGACAAGGTATACAAACAAATTGGTTTGTCTACTAGTAGTAAACACTGCTGCTGTAATCTTTAATAAAAGCATGTGTGCAGCCAGATGATGTCCTGTTGCAATGAACTAAAATTAAGAGATGAAGTTAAGCTACTGTAAATGTAAACCATTTATAAAAATGGGAGAACACTGGCTCTCAAAACGAGGGGGGAAAAAAACCAAAACAAAAAAAMCCCAAAACTTTGTGCTGCAACTAACTAAAAATTAATTAAAGGATTACTCTGAGGCAATTAACGATTTCTTCATGGTTATAAAACTTGGGGCAAAGAGGCGATGTCTGTCTTCTCTGTTGGCTTTGACAGAGCAAGGCTATTCTCACACACACCTCTAGGACATGTGGTTAGATGTATTTTATAGGTGGAGCTGTGATGTTGAGATGYTGAGCATCTCTGTTACGTTACATTAGCAAGGTGGTCTGTTGTGTATCCACTCCTCCTGCTGACTTTCATGTAATGCAGAGGAAAAGGAACGCATCCTGTTTGGAACGGGAGAAGATGAGCAGCGCAGTGGATGGAGAGTTTAATACAGGAACGAGAGGGGGATGAAAGTGAGAGCGTAGGGATAGGGGCATCAAAAAGGATGGGAACACAAAGAAGGAATGCCACTTGACTGGCAAAAAACTTGAAAGGGGGAAGAATCAGTGGGGTGGAGGGGAGCAGGACACCAAGAATAGGGCATTTAGAAGGAAGATATGGGGGAAAAAGGAAGGACAGCCACAAAAGGCCAGATAGTTGCAGAAGAGGAATGAGAAGAGCTGCAGTAATAGGTGGAGAAGAGGCTTTAGAGAACACACCCTGGAAGCCGAGCCCAAGAATACTTAGTCTGCACACAATTTTTCTGTCCAAAAATACATTGAAACTGCAGGCAGTGTGTGTCATCCTCCTTTCATGGCTGTTCTGTGTAGAGGATAAAGGCCTTTTTATTGTCATAATTTGCTTCATCAGACAAGTGGTAGAAAGAGCAGGCCCTAGTCTCTTATCAGAATTGTTTAATACTTTTTTTTCTCAGTTTTAAGTTAAAAGTCCTTGCTAAGAGACTGTGTGATTGCAAATCAAGCACTCTGACTTGGAATAGGAATTGATAGTGTTAAAGTTGCAAATCCAAGGTAAGAATTTCAGCAAATCTTTGTGGTTAGGTCCGGCCAAAAGAGTAGAGTGGGCCTTTAAAACAGACTAACTAGGTGTTAATAGCACTCATTAAAATTTAACTCTGAGATTTAAAGGGCTTGTCTATACTTGCAGTTCCAGGATTCCCTGGGTGGATGGGCAGCCTCCAGAAGAATGGTTTATTTCTGTTGATCTTAATCCACTGTAATCTAGCTTGTCTGTCCATTCAGTTTAAACTGGAATAGCATAAGGCAATGGTGTTCATCAATTTAGGTAAGATTAGTTTAAAAATATTTTTTTAAATTTGTCTTCTTTCTTGACAGCTTCAGGAATAGATGCTCTGTCTCTTCAATTTATTCTGTAGCTTTGAGAATTAGGCATATCACTAAAAAAAAAAAAGTAGCATTTCTGAAATTGCAAATTTAAAAAAGTTACAGCGAAGCTCCCAGTAATATCCTGGAAATCAACACTTGTGCCAGGAGCTAGTTCAGAGGAATTGTACCTGACTCCTAGGCAGCATGGACCTTGTAGGTGCCTTCTGAATAAATGAGGTGGGTGTATGGCTGAGCTGCAGCTTTCTGTCTCAGTTCCTTCCCAAACCAGTTGAATTTTTTTTTCTGTTTATGGGTCTTGCACCGTAGTTACTAGGATGATAAAATGCTATGCTAAAATTAGTATTGGAGGGAAAGGTTCTTTGGGAGAACTTTCTGGAGAAGGGGATTTGCTATTTCATTCTSGAATTATATTTCTCTCCTATGATCCCATCCCATAATAACCTGGAATTTTATTTTTGGAAAATAAATGTATATAATTATTACATTTATATTAAGTCAATATTAAATACATATAAATAAAATTACATAGATATATATAATTCTATAAATATATATATGCTCTTGGGCAGACATTGTGTTGCTTCATCTTGCTTTGCTTTCTGCATTCATTGCTGATGGACTGGGTCGTACAAGGAGGAATACAGATGGAGCTGTAGGATTATTTTCATTTACTTCCTTTAACCTTTTCTCTGTGGGGGCTTTAGTTTAAAACGGTTCTTGCAGAAGTATTGCCTAAAGATAAAAAAAGAAAAAAAAAAATGTTTGCAATAGCTGTCTGTTCCTGTGTTTTTTTAGTGCTTAGCACAATGGAAGACAATCAGTGACTATCACAGTATAAACAAACAGAGAAATACAATAAAATATGTTGTTATCCTTTTCCTATCTTTCGTCTCCTAACTTTCCCTTGCCCCACTTAGCTGTGTGAAGACAGAAAAGTGAAATACAGTTCATGCTGTAGTGCATACACAGTGCCCAGTCAAGTAATGGGGCAGATGCAGCCAAGTTCACCATCAGAGTACAGTAACAAACTGCTTATCCGATGCCTACAGGCATGAACAGAGGACACGCTGTCTGTAGGGAAGTATGTGAATAGCTTTGGTGTCTTTGTTGTTATTCAGTTTCGTATAAAAAATACTTAGTCTTAACTACCTATTTATTTAGCTGTGTTCAATGCAAGGTAGAGATTTTCCAGTGTATTCACAAAACACTGTAAGAACATTTAATGTGGCCACTAGCTAGTATTCCGTTGTACTGGTAGTTTCCTAAATATGTACAGCTAAGGACCAATGGTTATGTTACTGCTTTTCATTTATCATCACTTTATTCCTGATTTAAGTTTTAGATTTTTTTTTTTTTTTAATTTTCAAGGGGATTTATTTTGAATGTGGGTGTGTTTGTATGTTTACAATTATTCTTTCTGAAGATGTCTAAGCTAGCCACTTTGACCAGGTCATGAGCTTCTGTTTGCTGTTGGTAACCATGACTCATCTGTGTTATTTTTAACATTGCAAACATGAATGTATTTTTTTCCCAAATAATTCTTAATTTTTTTTTCCTACGGTTGAGTTTTTCACTTTATTTACCATAAATCTGGAAACCGAGGTTATATATCTGTAACCCAGCAAGCTGCCTAGAATTGAGTATTTTAACAGTCGMTATTGTTGTGTTGTAACTGGAGCTGTTAAAGTAGGGTGACATTCTTGCCCTTTGTTAGTCAGTAGGCTTTGTGCAGCTGTTCTGGGTGGCATTTGGGGAGACAAGATCCATCACACCTACAGTGCCTATGAGTCCCTGAAAATGAGGAATGTCTCTGCTGTAGGCTGTGTGATTAAAAAAAAAAAAAGGCATGTCCTTGAAACTGATGGACAGAATTATGCTTGTAAACACATCCAGAGTCCTACTGATTTGCTTCAGGTCTTCACTGGACTGACTGAACCAAAGAATAAAAGACAGATTTGGGTTCACTTTCTTTTAACCTCCCTAGGAACATTGTCAGAGCCAATCTTAAGAAAATTGTTCCTTCATAATCATATTTTCACAGAAGTCAGAACTTCTGCTGTGACTACCATTCTAAATAATGCTTTGCAATATCCAGGTTTTCTGAATAACCTTCCTCTCCATCAGTGGCAGTGTCATGTATGCCTTGGGGATTTTGGAGGCAATCCTCAGCACTGTGTAATTGGTCCAAGAAAATACCAATGTGCCTGGGAGACTGGTCTCTGATCCTGCCTTTAAGCTTTGTAATGTTAATTAGTGTTGTATTTTTTCTTTTTTTGTGATGGTGTACAACCTCAGTAAGCCATTAGCTTATAAAATGTTTGCCTCTGCAAAGACAGTGGTGCCAGGCCTGCCTGTTATAAAGCTTTTTCATTCTTTACCTTTCGATTGTTAATATTCAGTAATCTCTACTTCTCTAAAGTGTAGTGTTTCAAAAATCTCTTCTAGCGCAAATGTCCTGGACCTTTGCTTGAAAGATCTTGTCCTGCTCACTGGTTTGTAAGTCATGGACCACTGCTGCAGCATCTGCCCCAATTACTCCTTGTTTCAGGTTTATGGTCTGTATAACTGCGGATCTAGTATTCTTTCATGAGACTCTCAGAAATTGATATTCCTTGTGGTAATCTAGGTGTAAGAAATATATAGTTCCATTCTGGCATGGAGACAGTTCCAGAAGATCTCTGTGTTGGGGCTTTGGACAACATGTCTGTATGTTGTTCATGGAGCATCTTTTGCCAAAGATAAGTTTCATTCATACCTTCTTCATTTTTATTAGCAAACAATCTTGCTGATTTTCTAGGGGATCATTTAATCAGGTCTATTATTTCTCTGTGGCTGTACCTTACATGAAAGAATACGAATTTCATGAGGTTTAATTTGCTGCAGCGAGTGTAGAACAAATCTGATGTGTAGAACAAGCCAGTTGTTAACAAAATCCCACTCAATAGAAAATAAATTTCTCTCCACCCCAAGTTGTAGTCGCGCTGCTACTGCAGTACTGTAAAATGAAGTAGTTCACATCTTGTCAGTGTCTTGTGACTGGGCAGACTGTATCTTATTTCGTTACAGTAATTTCAGACTAATTCATTTGATCCTTTTATCTCAGGCAGTAACTATTTGAGGCTTACAAGCCAAGCTTTGGGCTCTTAGCTTTAAAAAAAAAAAAAAAAAAAAAAGCTCCTCCCTTTAAAGGACCGGGAGACTTCTAGGGACTCTTAGGTGGCACCTGAGCTTGCTTTTAGTAAGGTAGTTTGGGTAATACAACAGTTCAGCTAGGGAGCTTGGTGCTCAGTGGTTGACCTATGTGACCGGGTGCCATAACCTGACCTCCTCTATGCCCTTCCTTACCCCCTCTGGCTGGATTGGCCCTGGCCCTGTCTGCAAGCTGCAAAGCAGCCATTTTGGCCTAATAAACTCTGTGGTGTTTCTTATATGTGTTGCTGCATATGTAAGACAAGACTTTGATTTGTCCCTAAATACCGTGGTGACATACGAGAGAGCGGAGCTAAACCATGCCTGCTCAACCCGGTCCTCGTGCTGTTAACCTTCACTGAAGTTTGCTCTTGGTTTCAGGAGGGTGGGTCTGGCTCCACCGTGGTGGGTGACTTTGTCCATCCGGCTGTCTTAGGGCTGTGTTTCCTTCCTATATGAATAACAACAACGTAAGTGAGAAGGCAAATCTCCTCTGTGGCTGAACAATTGGTTCAGTTTCCTTTTGCATGATTCCTGCTGTGGGTTCTTCTGGGAGCCTCTTTCCTCCTCCATGGTCGTTCCTGTCACCTGGTTTCCTTTTGTCAGTTCTGTCACACAACCTCATGTGCCAGGGACCCTCCTTGACCTGGTGCTTGGCTGGTGCATGTCAGTGTGCAAGTTCTTCACGTTATGGGCTAACCAAGGTTCATGAGGTTTCATGATCATTCTTAGTTAGCGTAAGATTGCTGCTTTTAGGATGTTAAATGTCTGTGTGTAAAAGTGCTGTTAATTCTATATTGCAATAATAATAAAAAGCTATTAGAACAAAATCCATTTATAGTCCAGTAATATTTGCAAAGACTAAAAATACATCCTAACTTGGACGGAGAGGCAAGTTTTGGTCTGGCAATGCTGGTGGTGGTAATCAATCCCTCTGCCTGGGACATGCAGGTGGCATGTCACTCAGCCTGCCCCCCTTACTGTCATCCTGTCTCTGTTGTGCTTGTGCTCTGTGTCTCAGAGTACATTAGACTTTTTAAGGTTGTATTTCGTCTCCTCTTATAGCACAAATCTCCTATTGAGTATAGGTCTTTAGAGGGAGCCAGGCAAACATGGAATAAGTCATCACAGCGGCTAAGTTAGTGGTGATTTTTGTAACCAAGTTACAGATCAGTCTATATTCTGATCTAGTATTCTTCCCAGGACTCGGAGTTTTCTGAAATATTTACATTCTAGTTATGTTTTTCATGATTTCTCTCTACCTACAAAGCCATTTTTGTCTGTAAGCTTAAAGTACGTTATTATATATTTCAGAGTTCCAAGAGAAAACCGTGATTCTCGGTATTCTACCATATTGTTTTCCATCCTCCTCCCATGAGATTAAATGAAAAATTTAAATTACAGGGTTAAAGAAAATCAGCTGAACTTCTCACTGAAGTCAGCATATGTGTATTTTTAGTTCTGTGAGGACAGAAATTGGCTGTCAAGGTTTTGGTGAATAATTTGTGTTTTGCCGAGTTGAGAATATAGAGTATGGCTTTTAAAGCACAGGAGTAAGACTTTAACTGAAAACTTGGTAGCCTTTGGGGATGAAAGGCTCAAAAGGCTTAATTATTTCAGAGCAAGGGGAGGTGGAGCTCATAAATGAGTACAGTCACTTCCAGAAGAAAGGTGTTGTACAAGTGCACTCATTTGGTGTTACAATTGGTATGAAATCTGAGTACCTTTACGCTTCTGGCTAGGTAGCTAAATCCAAAAGAAGGACCATTTTGGGCTTCTTCGGTACAATGGTTTTGGAATGCAAGCTTGAGTTAGCCAGTGTATCTGTACAGTTGATGCTGGAATTTGTCAGAGTAAAAGTATGATGTAAAGGTGTGACGAGATCCACAAGCCTTCTGTATATTTCCAGTTCTCCAGATGTAAAGGGTGCTGGAAGCCCCTTCGATCTCTGGCCTGAGGGACGGGATGCCATCCAGAGGGACCTGGACAAGCTGGAGAAGTGGGCCCGTGTGAACCTCATGAGGTTCAACAAGGCGAAGTGCAAGGTCCTGCACCTGGGTCAGGGCAACCCCTGGTATCAATACAGGCTGGGGGATAAAGGGATTGAGAGCAGCCCTGCCGAGAAGGACTTGGGGATACTGGTGGATGAAAAGCTGGATATGAGCTGACAATGTGCGCTCACAGCCCAGGCGGCCAACCGTATCCTGGGCTGCATCAAAAGAAGCGTGGCCAGCAGGTCGAGGCAGGTGATTCTGCCCCTCTACTCTGCTCTGGTGAGACCCCACCTGGAGTCCAGCTCTGGAACCCTCAGCAAAAGAAAGACTTGGACCTGTTGGAGTGGGTCCAGAGGAGGGCCACGAAAATGATCAGAGGGATGGAATGCCTCTCCTATGAAGAAAGGCTGAGGGAGTTGTGGTTGTTGAGCCTGGAGAAGAGAAGGCTTTGGGGAGACCTTAATGCAGCCTTTCAGTACTTAAAGGGGGCTTATAAGAAAGATGGGGACAGACTTTTTAGCAGGGCCTGTTGTGACAGGACAAGGGGGAATGGTTTTAAACTAAAAGAGAGCAGATTTAGCCTAGATAGAAGGAAGACATTTTTGACGCTGAGGGTGGTGAAACACTGGCAGAGGTTGCCCAGAGAGGTGGTAGATGCCCCATCCCTGGAAACATTCAAGGTCAGGTTGGACGGGGCTCTAAGCAACCCGATCTAGTTGAAGATATCCCTGCCTGTGGCAGGGGGATTGGACTAGATGACCTTTAAAAGGTCCCTTCCAACCCAAACTATTCTAGGATTCTGTGATTCATGGATGCCCAGCCTGTGGGCACAAGTGTTTCAGATAACTGAAGGTTCTTTGCAGTTGAAAAACTGTAGTATCTGTACACATTGTGTCTGGAAATCAAATTGATTGATTTTGACTTTTCCTTTTACTGAAAATGTTCAAATGACTTAGTAATTTAAGACTAGCAGTAACAAAGGATATGAAATGGATTAAAAATGTTCATTGTACAAATTGCAAAACAAAAAATGTGGAAATTTAAGTGATTTAAGTGTTTTTTCCAGGCTAACTTCCAGTTCAATAGTTGGAGTATACTTTGGGTTTATGGTTGGGTTCGTGAGAACAAATGGAGATATTTTAATATGAGTTAGCTGTGTAGGTCTTTTTTTCTGGTTAGCAGAGAAAAGACAGTCCTGAAAGAGCTTGTTTTTCTCCATTGCTTATAAAGAAATCCTGTTGTGACTCATTCAGTTGGATGCATCTGCAGTTAGGTGAGATGGATCGTGCTCCTGCATTTTCATTTTTAAAATTGTCCACAGCAGAGGTATTAAGGAATAGTCTTAGGAGAGAAAAATCTTGAGCTTTTTACTGTGCCTCCTGGAGTTGGGGATCAATTACCACCAATGATTTTAATGTAATTTTGGGGAAGGTTTTAGATATATTATTTCATTTATTGCCATAAGGTACAGTACCTCAAACAAGATTCAGAATTCCCTTATTAAATTTCAGAGAGCAGAATATCAGCCCGGCACTTGCTTTTTGCAGACTCATGTGGTCATACATGAGGACGAGGATTAAGTTGGCAGGAAGATCACAGCTACATTTAACGTGATATCTCTTAAGTATACAAATGTACATTTTGCTAATAATTTTTCATTTATGCTCTTGGTTTGAAACTCTCTGGATCTTTCAGAAAAACAGTGAAGTCCTGCAGTTGTTATTCATACAGAAACATTGTATAGAATCATAGAACATTTTAAATGTACTTACTGCTTTTTTTTTAATGATCGTTCTCCTGTTAAGTAGRTTACCTCAGGTTACAGAGCTCCCCATGTTTCTCTTTCAGTTACATCAGAAATATGGCTACTATTTTAATAATTTCCTCTTTGCAAATAATTACTTAAATAGAGAAGAAAATTGTGAACTCTCTGAAGTCAAGATGAGTTTTGTCAGGAACTAGTGGGGCTGAGGTTTATGCATATGCTATTTGGTGTGTTGGGGTTTTTGGGGGGTTTTTTGGGGGGTCTTTGTTTTTGTTTTTTTTTTAAATAAACTTTGTAACAGAGACTACATTTTTGCTCTGTTGCTGGGGGATGCCACTGGTTTTATTTCTGGACTTGTGAAAAAGATCTTGTTCATGACTCAGCTCAAAAAGTGTTTATGCTGTAAAAAGTATAGGTAATTAAAATAGTTGAGAGGAAGAATTTCTGAAAATAACGTAGACAGAAAGCCCTAGTAAAATAGAGCACAAGCAAAGTAGGTGTAGATGCTTGATCCAAATCTTTAGAGCTCTGACACACCAGGGTTCCTGTGGTAGCTGGATTCTTTTGGTGGGGAGCTCCCACAGTTTTGTTTTAAGTATCCAAAAATCTTTCATGAATAAATACACTTCCTTAGGCTCACATAAACCCTTGTTGAATTGTTTGCATTTAATCTGAGTAGTAGCACTTGGATGTAGGTGTTAGAGAATTCGTATGGCTCCATTTATAAGACACCAGAGAACCCACAGATGAGGCCATGGGAAGGAGAGGAAGAAAGGAAGATTCTTGCTCCCTTGTCACTGCCCTTCCTGTAGGAGAAGTGTCAAGTGAATCTTGCACCTYCTCAGACCAAAGTCAGTCAACTTACAGGAAATCAGCTGTCCTTGGTTTCACTGATCATGGAAGTACATATTTATTAGCTTTGTGCAATTTTTAAAAGTAGGGTTAGACTGCCTGGGCAGGGAAGCTGCCGTGCTTTTCTGTCTCACTTAGAAGCCCTTGCCTCTCGTTTGAAAAACCCAAATGTTTTCCAGATAGTGCTTTGACCCTTACAGCAGGGTTAGTTGTGAGTAGTGTTACTGAGCAAGAGTTCTTTAAGGAGGGAAGTTGAGAAGTGTCAGTTGAAGTGACACCAGGGACATTCACCGGTATCCAGCTGTAGTCTGAACTGTAACACAAACGTTGCTTGTTCTAAGGAAGGGTCACCTTGACTTCATCACTGGCAGTAGAAATCATTCCAATTGAGGACCTTTGGTGAAGCAGAGCATTGCTTTTAGCAGGTGTTTCACCTGTGACTGTTCTGCTCTGGAACATGCCAGGGTTCAACTTTCTGCTCGTGATATGCCTAGTTTGGTTATCATTTTTAGAGCTTGCAATCCTTTCATCTTTTAACGCAAGACAATAAGAACAATTGCACAATGTGCTCCTACTCATTAGCTTTTTGTGTAAAGAATTAAATATTTTAAATATTATATTTAAATAATACACATGGAAAATCCAGCATTTAGCTGTGATTTTACATGTGGCTGTTTTGTTTAATGCCAGGGAATGTTTTGGCACATTCAGAGCTTTGTATTTGCTTTCCTTTTTTAAATCCTTCCTCACCTTGTTTGACCTCTGTGACTACTCTGGAGCGATTAACTGCACTCCTCTTCTTCCTGTGCTTTTTCTCTCTCTTTGGTTGGTCCAGTGGCTTTTCCTTGAAGGAAGTCCTCCATGTCGTTCTTTTCTTTACTCCTTTGAGATTGTGATGGCTCCTTGTTGGCCTTATCTCCCATTTGGTATTTTTGGGCAGTTCGATCCATCCTCGGATCTTCATCTGTTGCTGTAGTGAAGCTGATTCAGCTATGTTTTGCCCCATCTCATTTGTATCTCCTGTTTGCCTTGCCACCTCTTGAATGAAATATGGCCAAAATTAAATTCCCTGTCATATTGATATACAATAGCATTTATCCTATTTTTTGTCACTGTTGAGAGAACTTACAGTTGCTAAGGCTGAAACATGCAACTCCTCTGTCATGCTCTTACTCTGCAGTTTCAGACTACAGAGTGCTTCTGAAACCTTGCCTTTCTTTCTGYGCGTGCAGCGTAAGCTGTCCTCCAGAGGGGTCTGAGTCCTGTACTGACTGCCATAGGATCCATCTTTATTCTACTGCTACTCCAGATGCCAAGCTTAACCAGTCATTTCAACATATGTTTTCGCTAAAGTCATCATTTTCCTATATTTCTGTCCTGGAATCCTCTTCTTCCACTACAAAACAAACAAGCTTCTTGTCTTTATCTTCAATACCACTCACAGCCCTCTCTGCCCTATCATTTCTCATTCCTTAAATTTTCCTGTTATTCTGACAGTGCCATTTTCAAAACTCCCTTTGCCTGTTGTTCTTGTATTGCTTCTTATCGGCTGCTCTTTATGCATGGCAATGACTTCTCAGAAGTGACCTTTTCTTCTCCTTGAAACCTTAAAGTCTCCATCCATGGTGGCACTTCTGTTATCTATGATGCAGCATGGGGCTGCTATGAACATGAAGTCATCAGAGGTCCATGGACCTTTGAGTATGGCTAAAATATGTGTTGGGATGAGTTTAAAGGTCCCAGACTCCAGGGGATCAGGAGAGCAAAGGCGTCCCAGCTCTTCCAGCACTGCCTTGGTGCCTGCACCACCCACCAAGTGATGCCCAGCTAGTTCCTGAGCAGTGGCCCCCTGGCCAACTCCCCCCAGTTTATATACTGAGCATGACGTCATATGGTATGGAATATCCCTTTGGCCAGTTTGAGTCAGCTGTCCTGGCTATGTCCCCTCCCAGCTTCTTGTGCATCTCCAGCTTTCTCAGTTGGTAAAGCACGAGGAGCTGAAAAGTCCTTGACTTAGTATAAGCGCTACTTAGCAACAGCTAGAACATCAGTGTGTTGTCAACGTTATTCTCATACTAAATCCAAAACACAGCACTATACCAGCTACTAAGAAGAAAATTAACTCTATCCCAGCCAAAACCAGGACAGTATTTACCCCTTATTCTGTACCATCTATGTCATGCCCAGGTCCTACACTTTCCAATTAATCACCACTACTTTTCCTGCCTTTTGATATATACACACAGATATCATTCCCTATGAAATTGTTGTGTTCATTTAGTTCGTGACTTTGGGTCCATGTGTCGTAACAGTCCTTCAGGGCAGGAGAGATGGTGTGTGGTGTTGGATTGTTGCATGCTGAAGCCAGTTCTGGTTCCATTATCGCTGCGCTTTGCTCGGTTTTTATTAAAGTTCATTCTTCGTTAATCTAGGTGATTCTTACTGTAATACCATTGATATGGTATATAGCCATCATAGAAGTGATGATATACAATGTTATATAGCAGTTAACATCATACAATTTAATTTATTGGCTATTCTCACCGAAAATCAAATCCCCTTGAGGTACACGTCAGACTTCCCCATCCTCCCGCATTACCCACCAAGTGCACCCAGGTCCTTGAGCAAAAGCAACCCCACGAATGGGTTTGCCTTTGCCTGTGGCAGGAATAACCCAGACTATCTTCCCCAGCATATTTTCTTCATATTGCCGGAGTTGGCCAACCAATTCATCCACCATTGGTTCCTCTCCATCTTTCCAGGTCAGTATTGCCAAAGAGTTGGCATACAATCATGGTGCACTCTTTACAAGCTTCCGCCACATGGGTCAGGTGCACCTGACTTCATCTGGATCTTTGGGTAACTGCTCGTTGTTCAGGTCATCATAAATCACCTCCAGCACRGCTAATTCCYTCAGGWACTGGATMCCTCKCTCCATGGTGGTCCACTTGCCTGGGTGACATACAACATCTTCCTTGAAGGGATGACTTTCCTTCACACCTGACAGGAGTCGCCTCCAGAGGCTGAGGACTTGTGCCCCTTTTCCAATTGCTTYRTCAATRCCCCYTTCCCTAGAAAGAGATCCCAGCTGCTTGGCTTCCCTACCCTCTAGTTCCAGGCCACTGGCCCCATTATCCCAGCATCGGAGCAGCCAGGTGACAATGTGCTCGCCTGGACAATGACTGAAATCTTTTTGCATATCTCGCAGCTCACTCAGGGGTATGGATCGGGTGGTTACCATCTCGTTTATTGGGTTCTGCCTCTTCCTCCTCCTGTTCTTGTGATGGCCCTGGTTCATCTTCATCCCTTACTAAATGAGCTGATTTTCTTGTGTATAGGGGCATGGGTTGGTTCTCTGGTTCAGCCTCAGTGCCTGTCGCTGGGGTTGGAGTAACTGCAATGCCTGTCATTTTGTCGTCAGATCCAGAGACCCTTTGTTCCCCTTGAGGGTTCTGAATACTGTTGAACAGAGCTCGGTAGGCATGGGCCAGGCCCCAGCACGTTGCAGTGATTTGTGGAGTTGCCAGGGTGACAACATACTTTTTCCAAATACTTTGCTAGTTTTTCAGGATTCTGCACTTGTTCAGGGGTGAAGTTCCAAAACACTGGGGGTGCCCACCGTCCTAGGTACTTGCCTGTGTTATCCCACACACCCTGTCACTCATAACTATCCAGCCTTGGGGTAGATCTCTGGGTGGTATTCTTAAATAGATGTTTAACTTTAAACAAGACCTGAAACACATTTAGGAGTAGGAGCAACAGGAACATGCTTGTTTGAACATCCCAAGGATATTCAGAATTCTCAAGAGCTGTTTGTAACTGGCCTGGAGGAGAAGGGGAAGGGGAAGGAAGGTGTCTCCCCTGTAAATTGGCTCTCCGAGGAGAAAAGGTAAAAGGTGTAATTATTAATAGTTTCTGAGAGATGGCTCCTGAAGTATGGAGATGACAGCAATGCTGAGTACAAATACCAGATTAGTCTCAYGACCAGCCACTTTATCATATCATAAGCCAGTGTTACACAGTGCAGCAAAATGATAACCTTAATCCAGCCCACAGAGGTGATAAACAGCACAACAGGGAATATGTACAGCAAGTAAGGTGTTACATGACACAACTCTGAGAACAAGCACGAAAACTTTGAGAGCAAATTAATCAACATTGTGACCAGTGACTATCAAACTAATGTAATGAATGTTTATAACAGATTTGTTTTAACACGCTCTGGTCAGATTTGTCATTATCTCAACCCGTCGAGCCCCTGTTGGGTGCCAAAAGGACTGTTGTGGTTTAACCTGGCAGGCTGCTAAACACCACACAGCCGTTTGCTCACTCCCCCCGCAGTGGGATGGGGGAGAGAATCAGAAAAAAGGTAAAACTCGTGGGTTGAGATAAAGACAATTTAATAGGACAGAAAAGGAAGGGAAAATAATGATAAAAGAATGTACAAAACAAGTGGTGCACAATGCAGTTGCTCACCACCTGCTGACCAATGCCCAGCCAGTTCCTGAGCAGTGGCTGTGCCTCCCCAGTCAACCCCCCCATTTTTTTGTACAGCATGACGTCATATGGTATGGGATATCCCTTTGGCCACTTTGGGTCAGCTGTCTCAGCTGTGTCCCCTCCCAGCTTCTTGTGCACCCCCAGCCTCCTTGCTGGCAGGGCAGTATGAGAAGCTGAAAAGTCCTTGACTTAGTGTAAGCGCTGCTCAGCAACAACCAAAGCATCAGTGTGTTATCAACATTATTCTCATCCTAAATCCAAAACACAGCACTATACCAACTACTAGGAAGAAAATTAACTCTATCCCAGCCGAAACCAGGACAGTGGTCGATGAAATTTCTAAATTGTTGTAGGCTTGTTTTAAAAATAAAGTGTGTTCTTTAGGCCAAGTCTTCAAATTAAATTGGCTGGAATACTTTAAATACTGTACTATTAAATTGGCTGGAATACTTTTTATTTTAATATTTTAGTAACTATTTTTTTTATGTGAGCTGGCATTAAATCTCTGAAAATCCAATGGTGGTTTCAGAGTGTGTGTGTTCTTTGTCTTCCCATGACAGAGAAAACATCCTAGTAGTTATTTTTATGTTTCTTTGTTGTGGAGGAGAATGTTTTATTGTTTGTGAAACTGAAGGGAGAACAATGGGTGAGTGTGCTGATGGAGATGAATGAGGAGCAATATCATGTACGTCTGTGGTGTAAACATCAGCTGGTGAGATTTTGGTTTTTTAATGCCCAGTGATTCTTATTCTTGTTCCAGTTATCTTGACACCGCACGTAAACTGGATTAATCTTCTTTAATGTAAGTGTATTAGAGTGTGTGAAGATGAGAGGGACAGCAAGACCTACTGATTTAGCCAAACTCAGCATCACAGATCTCTGCCCCTATCCCCTATTTTCAGGCTGTCTTGACTGCTTGTGAGTATATTCATGTACTTTGTACACTGCATTAAAGTTTCATAGTCTTAGTTTGTACTGAGGAAATGGCGATGTAAACCGTTCTGTTTAGAGGCTATGTGTGTCACGTGGAAGCATTGCTGCTCTTCCTCGTTCTTCGCGCTCTGCGGCACTCTGGAGTTAGTACAGTCACTGGAAGGACAGGACTTCAAAGGCTGGCTGAACAGTTTGCAAAGGGAAATGCTATTCTGGGTCTTCTTTTCTTCTCTTAGGACCCTTCCATGGATTTCTTGAAATGGATTCCTCTGCTTTTTCTCCAAGGGAGAATGTAAAAAGCGAAGCAGGACTCGATCAAAGGACACAAATACAAAGAGTCGGTGTAGATCTCCACTGATGGGGGCTTGGGGAAAATGACTGCAGTTTTCTTAGTTCAGTGCTGCTTATTGCTGTGACCTGAGTTTGCACTGGATTGATGAAGTAGGCTTTAGTCTTATAAACCTTTTGCTGTTTGGTTAGGCACATCTTTCCAGGATGGGATTTCTGTTAAAATTGCTTCAACATTTTAAAATGTATAAGCTGTCATCAGGCATTGTAGAAACCCATTTTTAATTTGTATCAAAACTTGCTGATCTCTCACTAAAAAAATTAAAAATAAAATAATTTAAAAAAAGTTTAAATTCTGGTTGAGGTGGTGATGTAAAAAGGTGATAGAGCCACAAGTCAAGAGGTGCTATGATATGCCTTGCAGCATTGTGATTTCTACTGAGATAGTTGTTTGGACTACATGCAGGTTTTACTTGTCTTGAAAGCTGGATGTGGCATTTTCACATGGGTCTTCTCTCTCATATAAAAGGTGGAAATCAAATAATACTGAAAACTGAACCAAATTGGAAAACAACTATTTTTCAGCGCTGCTCGCTGCCGTCTGTGGAGTTCTGCTTTGTTGGGCTCTTTGTRATAGCGTTAAGCATCTGTCCTGCTTGAGGGAGAGGGCTGCACAAAAGGAAATGCATGAGAAGGTCACTGAGCTTTAGGAATTTTGTTCACAGGGTATCGTGCTAGTGCAGTACTTACCCAGGAGTGATTTTATGGTCAGAAAAGAACCAGATGTGGAGATCTGTAGCGCTGCATAGGACATATTTTCTACATGACTTCAGTTAATCTGAATTGGTTAATTACTTTTTTAAAGCCTAAATAAGAAAATTAAATGCTGTTATTGCCCCTTTTTTTTTTTTTTTCCCTTAAACAGGCCTATAGGTAAATCCTATTATTTCATTGTATTTTTCCTCCATTTCTATCAGGGGTTGATTCCTTGTTTTATACTTMAGCTGTAAACTTTCAGGGACTGGTACCCTGGTTTGATTTGCATTTCTAAACCTTTTGGAGCACTCATTGCTGGGACTGGAAGACACTAGAAAAATGGTTTTTTGAGCTTATTTCATGTGACATTTCTGATTAGGTGTGAGTTAGCTACTTACTACAGTAACATTACAAAGTGCTGGCTGACTGAGATCCTATGAATACAAAGTGATTCCTTTGGGTTCCTCTTGATTTTGATGTATGTGCACACACAAACAGCAGTATTTCTTCCATRCAGGTGTGGGTATCGTTAATTTACATACCTGCAAGTCATATCAGAAGTATAGTTATTGTTCCAGTAGTTGAAGATATATGTAGCATCTTCTGTGTAGGATGGTAAACCCAGGCAAACCTGCAGAGATTTTATGCAGCTGAGTTATCCCCACGTGTTTGAGGCTTAGGCCAGCTGAATTCTTCATCCTGCTTCAAGCATAGATAGAAAGTAGTGGCAGAAAAAAGGTCCAAGTGAGAATTTGATGAGTGCAGTTTCTTTTTGAGCCAGATGGGTGTGCAATTAGCAAATCTTTGAATATTTTCAGGGCACAAAGCATTTATTTACTGCCCGTTGTGGTTTCATGTTCGCCTGCATTTGTAGGGTTGAGGTGCGGYGCATTACAGAATATCACAAGCCTAAATGGTGAGCCAGTCACTCTTACAGTTTAGATTTTTTTTTTTGTGTAGTTTTGTCTGCATGTGGTCTTTATTTTGATTTTTGAGGTGGTCATAGGTCTGGCAAAGTCAGTGGGAATTTTATGATTGCTCTTTCATCTGCAATTAGGATTAAACTCTGACCTCCAAAAATATCAAAAAGTCTTGTTTTGTTTCTAGCAAACTATGGTGGTAACAGAGAACAATATTCTGTGTTATGCCTTCTGTCTTTCTGTTTCAGCAAATATCTCTTGAGATCAGTCTATATTAGTATGGATTATGAATGTTGATATTACAGTCAAACATGTCTGACATTTATGCTGTCATGCATGATCTGATACACCTGGGAAGCAGCTAGTTGGGAAACTGGGAAGCGTTTAGCCACAGCAGCCAAGGACTTAATAAGACCAGAGTGTGAATTCATGCTCCCAGGTACAGCTGTTTTACTACAGTTACCCAAAGTAGCTTGTTAAAGAGTGTCCAGAGTTCATCAGCAGGAGCCTGAGGTCTTCCTTGGGGCCAGGAGGCAAGCATACCCAAGCCATGCGGGCAGCTTGAGCTCCCCCGACTCCAGAGAAGTCTTTTCCTCCTGGTTGATTCATGGAGTTCTGCTAGATCTTTATCTTGCATAGACTCAGGGAAACTTTGCTTATTTGTTTGCATATAGAATTGGGTCTTTAGTTTAAGAAACAATACATGAAGAACTAGTGTGTGTACAGCTGGAGGGGATGGTGCAGCAGATGTTACGATTTTATTGTTGACTCTMTATTTGAGTCCTGATAAGCCCATCTAATCAATTAACAGATTGTTTTGGGGATATGAGTCTAAACGTTGCATTTCATTTTACAGCAGGGTAGCAACATATCTTCCAGACAGAGTGCTGTATTTTGCGAAGCCTTTTACAAGAGCCGATGGCAGAGCAAATAGACCAGTTTACGTGTGACTAAAGACTTTTTTTATTTTGCAAGCCTTTTAATTTCATTGCAAGTATACTGCTAATATACCAAAGCAATTAATTTCAGATTTTGTGGTCTGTTCTATCCATTTTAATAAATAGACATATTAATCAAACAGATTATTGTGGTATTTAGTTATGAAGAATTGCAGAGTTTCAAAGATAAGTATCGTTCCCAATCATAACATTTAAAGTTCAGTAATATTTTAAGTCTTCTTTCCACGAATTAATCTGCAGTATTGTTTCATTGCTTCACTTGCAAGGCTGGGAAGCTGCTGAAGTGGTCACTGGAGTTGGGTGAACAAACATGCATTAACTAAAGTGCTGATGAAAGGGTGATATCTTTGGATTCTGTTTGTAGCTGTTACAAGACAACTTCATTGGGAAGCCCACTTCAGGGATGACTGAATGTAATGCAAAATAAAATGCTGAAGTTTCCCAGTTTATTTTCAGTCTTTGTCATTTTTAGTATGTTTTTTCCTGCAACTCTTATAAAATTGAGCACTTCCCAGTCTTTGATGTGTTTATGTCTGTTGTCAAATTTAGTTCACGTTCTGCCTATGAATTACGTTGCTCATTTCTTTAAAGAACACTTTTTCAGAAAACATTTGCATTTTTATAGCTAAATGCATACCCACAGAAATGATTTGGCAAGTAAAATTTGCAATACTATTTTGTGAAAGAGAAATAAAAATATTCTGTTTGAAAAATATATCAGAGATCCTAAACACTGATTGTTTTTATGTCATGAAGGCTGAACCCTAATGACATAGAAGCCAATGGGGGCTTTACTTAGTAAGGTTAGCTCTTTACTTCAGTGAGGTCTGAGTTTGGTCTTATTTGACTGTTACTGCAGGAAAAACACATCATTTCTAGTTCATCCATAGCTCTTGATGCATGTAGTCCACAGTTCAGAGAATCATAGAATAGTTTGGGTTGGAAGGGACCTTTTAAAGGTCATCTAGTCCAACCCCTCTGCCGCAGGCAGGGACATCTTCAACTAGATCAGGTTGCTCAGAGCCCCGTCCAACCTGACCTTGAACGTTTCCAGGGATGGGGCATCTATCACCTCTCTGGGCAACCCGTGTCAGTGTTTCACCACCCTTAGCATAAAAGATTTCTTCCTTCTATCTAGTCTAAATCTACCCTCTTTTAGTTTAAAACCATTCCCCCTTGTCCTGTCACAACAGGCCCTGCTAAAACGTTTGTCCCCATCTTTTTTATAAGCCCCCTTTAAGTACTGACAGGCTGCATTAAGGTCTCCCCAAAGCCTTCTCTTCTCCAGGCTCAACAACCCCAACTCCCTCAGCCTTTCTTCATAGGAGAGGTGTTCCATCCCCCTGATCATTTTTGTGGCCCTCCTCTGGACCCGCTCCAACAGGTCCGTGTCTTTCTTGTGCTGAGGGCTCCAGAGCTGGACGCAGTACTCCAGGTGGGGTCTCACCAGAGCAGAGTAGAGGGGCAGAATCMCCTSCCTCGACCTGCTGGCCATGCTTCTTTTGATGCAGGCCAGGATACRGTTGGCTGCCTGGGCTGTGAGCGCACATTGTCAACTCATGTCCAGCTTTTCACCCACCAGTGCCCCYAAGTCCTTCTCGGCAGGGCTGCTCTCGATCCCTTCATCCCCCAGCCTGTATTGATACCAGGGGTTGCCTCGACCCAGGTGCAGGACCTTGCACTTCGCCTTGTTGAACCTCATGAGGTTCACAYGGGCCCACTTCTCAAGCTTGTCCAGGTCCCTCTGGATGGCTTCCCATCCCTCAGGCACATGAACCACACCACTCAGCTTGGTGTCATGTGCAAACTTGCTGAGGGTGCACTCGATCCCACCGTCTATGTCACTGATGAAGATATTAAACAGTACTGGTCCCAATACGGACCCCTGCGGGATGCCACTCGTCACTGACCTCCAGTCAATGTCCTCTGGACATTGAGCCATTGACCACTACCCTCTGGATGCCACTATCCAACCGATTCCTCACCCACYGGACAGGCCATCCTTCACATCCATCTCTCTCCAGTTTAGAGAGAAGGATGTTGTGGGGGACCGTGTCAAAGGCCTTACAGAGGTCCACATAGACGACACCTGTAGCCCTTCCCATGTCCACTGATGTAGTCATCATCATAGAAGGCCACTAGGTTGGTGAGGCAGGACTTGCCCTTGGTGAAGCCATGCTGGCTGTCTCGAATCACCTCCCTGTCCTCCATGTGCCTTGGCATAGCTTCTAGGAGGATCTGCTCCATGATCTTCCCAGGCACAGAGGTGAGACTGACTGGCCTGTAGTTCACTGGGTCTTCCTTTTTCCACTTTTTAAAAATGGGGGTTATGTTTCCCCTTTTCCAGTCAGTGGGAACTTCACTGGACTGCCACGACTTCTCAAATACGATGGATAGTGGCTTAGCAACTTCATATGCCAGTTCCCTCAGGACCCGGGGATGGATCTCATCGGGTCCCATGGACTTGTTCACCTTCAGGTTCCTTAGATGGTCTCAAACCTGATCTTCTCCTACAGTGGGCGGCTCTTCATTCTCCCAGTCCCYGCCTTTGCYTTCTGCRGCTTGGGYGGTGAGGCTTGAGCACTTGCCGGTGAAGACCAAGGCAAAAAAGTCATTGAGTACCTCAGCCTTCTCCATGTCCTGGGTAACCAGGTCTCCCGTTCCATTCTGGAGAGGGCCCACATTTTCCCTCGTCTTCCTTTTATCCCCCGACATACCTGTAGAATCTTTCCTTGTTGCCCTTGACATCCCTGGCCAGATTTAATTCTCTCAGGGCTTTAGCTTTCCTAAGCTGATCTCTGGCTGCTTGGACAATTTCTCTGTATTCCTCCCAGGCTACCTGTCCTTGCTTCCACCCTCTGTAGGCTTCCTTTTTGTGTTTGAGTKTGTCCAGGAGCTCCTTGTTCATCCATGCAGGCCTCCTGGTRTTTTTGCCCCATTTCCTCTTTGTTGGGATKCATYRCTCCTGAGCTTGGAGGAGGTGATCCTTCAATATTACCCAGCTTTCTTGGGCCCCTCTTCCCTCCAGGGCTTTGTCCCATGGCACTCTACCAAGCAGATCCCTGAAGAAGCCAGAGTCTGCTCTCCTGAAGTCCAGGGTAGTGATCTTGCTGTGCRCCCTCCTCAGTGCCCTAAGGATCTTGAACTCCACCATTTCATGGTCACTGCAGCCCAGGCTGTCCTTGAGCTTCACATTCTCCACCAGCCCGTCCTTGGTGAGAACAAGGTCCAGCATAGCACCTCTCCTCGTTGGCTCCTCTATCACTTGGAGAGGGAAGCTATCACAGATGCATTCCAGGAACCTCCCGGATTGCTTGTGCCCTGCCGTGTTGTCCTTCCAACGGATATGGGGGTGGTTGAAGTCCCCCATGAGGACCAGGGCTTGTGAWYRTGAGGCTGCTCCTATCTGTCTATAGAGGGCCTCATCCGCTCGGTCTTCCTGGTCGGGTGGCCTGTAGCAGACCCCCACCATAATGTCACCTGTCCCTGCCCTCCCTTTAATCCTGACCCATAAGCTCTTGGTCGGCTCCTCATCCATCCCCAGGCGGAGCTCCATACACTTCAGCTGGTCATTGACATAGAGGGCAACACCCCCTCCTCTTCTCCCCTGCCTGTCCTTCCTAAAGAGCCTGTATCCCTCCATCCCAACACTCCAATCATAGGAGCCATYCCACCAYGTCTCTGCGATGCTAATAAGATCGTAGCCCTGCAGGCGTGCGCACGTCTCTAACTCCTCCTGTTTATTCCCCATGCTACCTGTGTTTGCATAGAGGCGTTTAAGTTGGGCCCCCGATGAAGCTGTCTTAGGCTGGAGTTCCTTTGTGCTGCTGTTAAATAAAAGTAGAGCATGAAAGGGCGTCAGATTATAGAATAAATGGGCAAAACTTTTACTCTGATTCATCTTTGTAATCAGACCAACTGTATATGTGACCTTTCACCCCAGTGTGTAAGAAATGTGATTGTTTTTCAGAGGAGCGGAAACTGGAGTGAGACTTAAATTCTTCACAGAATAATTGGAGCAACCAGAAAAATTAAGAGAAGACCTAAACTGAGGTTCATATTTCATTGCTATTTAAATTAAYAATGCAAAGCTCAGGATAGGAGTAAATCTGAATTGCTTCCATAACTATGTGCATATATGATCTGACATGACGTATAAAATGAAGCTTTGTAAGAGTTGATGGCTTACCTGATATGAGTATGCAGAAGAGGAGCCACTCTTTTGAAAGAACCTTGTCATATCAATGCAGACCTCGTCAGAGGAGGCAGTAATTCAGTGGGATACATTTTCTGGAAAAATACAGGTCAGATGATGCYAATTGCCAAATATTTCTATTTGTGAGGGTAGCAGTTGATTGTGAGACAGATTGGGGCAGCCCAGAGTTTMGCCTCACCAGTGTCCTTCTCTGACAGCAGCTGGTAGTGGATGCCTTGGTAGAAGTAGCAGAAGGATCTAGTGGTACTTTTCCCATCCTTGGGTGGTTTGTAGCTGAAAATACTGTGAACAGTGGTGGGAACACCAGCACATAATACAATCTTTTCTTAYAGTGTTTAAACATAAATAATAAATATTTTGGGTGTGAGCACTTTCCCTTAAATTTTTCTGGTTGTTGATGGATATTTTTCTTGCATAATTTAACTTCCTCTGTGGTACTGCATCAGTTCGAGATTTCAGACATTTGGGAGTAACATGGTGAGAAAAAAGCACTTTGTGCCTTATCTTTCTCTCTGGAAAGCCGCATTTGTATATATGCAGGGGTAGCATCGTTCATGCTCCTTTGTGTATGTGTGGAACRCATCAGTGGTAGTTGAAACTTCACATCCGTGAGCCAGGTGAGTTGGAGTTTAAGCTTATCGCAAAGGAGGAAGTGATGGCAATAAGTAGTAAGTAGGAAAGAAAAATGAAGGAATTTTGCCTGAATGAAATAAGGCTCTAAAAGAGGGGTTTAGGTTTTCATCGTTTTTAGGAAGTGAGCCTCAATTAGGCAATGCATTTCAAGAGTTTATGCCTTACTTACGAATGCCTAACGGCATTCATTTTTGCTTGCATTTGTTAAATAGTAGGATATATCCTTTGTGTAAGAATCCTTGTCTATCCTGCTGCCTCTTGATTTTTTTGACAGTTCTTCCAACAGGGTGAAACCCCATCATTATGTCTATCCTGAATTCTCTTATCCAGATTTCGCTATCTAGACTCATAAACTATATATATATATATATTTTTTTTAATTCTTCCTTCTCACGTGTGGACCATGTCTCCCCCTTGTTCCATGCCCTTACTATATTTCTTCCTCTGTGTTGTCTAAACTGTGTACCTTACCAGTCTGTCTCCAGTCATCCTCTTATTTTGTATTTGGCTGACAAGCCTCCATTCAGTCCTTCTAAAAAAAGAAGTAATGGGATGTCGTCTCCAATGCAAGCTCCTGCAAACTGCTAGCACTATTCCCCAAGCTGTCCTGATACACAAACACCAACAGGGACATAAACAAGAAATGTTACGAGTTCTGATTCATGTATCAAAGGGGAAGCTAATCAAATTAAAAAATCACAAAGGTGGTAAAATATAAATTGTTGCTTTTAAGCTTGACAGAGTTCTCCTGCTCTTCAAGAACAGCTGATTTAAGAATAACACCATTATATATTAAAATGTGTGAAGTATTCTTTTGAAATATAAAACAGAAAGCACTATCTGTAGCAAAATATGCTCTGTTAGAGGAAGCAAATACCTAAGAAAAAGCTGGGTTGTCAGGTGAGCTTACTCTGAGAAAACYGTCATATTTACCCAGGACTTTTGGGGGTGAAGATAACAAGAACTTAGTAGCGATCCTTTAGCCAAGAAGCTAATCTTTCATGACAAACACTAAATATATGTTGCCATTCTAGTTCTGGGTGACTAAATTGTCAAGTATTTCATAGAGGTTTGGGTTTGGTATGGTTTTTTTGGTGTGGGTTTTTTTGTTTTGATTTGGTTTTTCTGGTAAAGTTAGAAACTGTTGAAAATAACTTGGGAGTTCCCTGTTTTCCTGTAGTWGTTCTCATCCAGTAAATATTGACCCCACAAAAGCAGGTCCTGGAACTGTAACGCTTGCAGACTCAATGTTTATCTTGACTATTGTAGTGGGGTTGAATATGCAGAAATCCCTATATGAGGCCCCTAAGTTTATTTTTTCAGATTTTTTTTAGCATTTCTACAAGACCTCACCATAGCTGTCATCTTGTTAGAAACATGGATGCTAATTCAGCCTTGATATTTTCATAGCAGGAAGCATATATATTTTTTTTATTATCAGAAGTCATTGCCAGAGTATGTAGGATTTTATATGCTGTATGTCTTAACGAAAATTTGATGTGATAGCACACAGTTGGGAGCATAGGTCTGTACTCATAGAGTTTATTGTATAGTAGAGTTTTATTTTATTCATTTCTGAGATAAATTTAGGATACCACACGGGATCGAGGATAATCCCAGTTCTTCATAACAGAGGTAGCTTTCACTGAATCATTGTTTCAGATAGTCAAAATTGATATACAAGGCCTACAGGTAGGGGTAGTTTATACGCAGCTATAATTAAGAATACCCACTAATGACATGAAAGATGGTAGATTACCTGTTAGTAAGGTTATTCAACCCTTCCCTATGGAAAATCCTGTAGTTTTAACTTTCCGGACTAGTTTGAACTGACATTTTACCTTTCTAGAGACTGTTTCAGATTGTGATAGGTTTGTTGCATGTCCCCTGGTTCTTAATTAATGAGTGAGAATGAATAATTGGTACAGACCTGGAAGGCCTGTGAGAAGTTAAGGTCAAGTTTGCAGGAGCAGAGAGCAAGGCATTTCAGCACTGACTGGAGAATTGGATTTGTCCCCTATTTCTTATATAGCTTTGTGATTCTGGGTGAGTGTCATTGTCCTGGTTCTGGCTGGAACACAGTTAACTTTCTTCCCAGTAGCTGGGGGGTGTGTGCTGTGTTTTGGGTTTGGTATGAGAGGAACGTTGATGGCCCATTGATGATTTGGTTGTTGCCCTGTGGGCTTGCACTGGGGATTTTTTGGCTTCCCATGCCCTCCCAGGTGCATGGGAAGCTGGCAGGGGGAGCATAGCTGGGGCGGTTGACCCATCTGGCCAATGGGGTATTCCATACCATGTGACGGTCATGCTCAGTATATATTTAGGAGGCGTGGTCCGGGAAGGAGGGGCTCTTGCATCATGGGACAGCCTGGGCATCGGTCGGTGTGTGGTGAGCAGTTGCATTGTGCATCACCTGCTTTGTATATTCTATTTTTTTTGTTGTTGTCATTGTTATTATTACTGTTCTACTTTGTTTTATTTCAATTGTTAAACTGTTTTTATCTCAACCCGCGAGTTTTCCTACTCGTGCCTTCCCGATTCTCTCACCCATCCTACCGGAGGAGGGGGGTGAGCGAGCGGCTGCGTGGTGTTTAGTTGCTGGCTGGGATTAAACCAYGACAGTCATAAAACAAATGTTTTCCCAAGAGATCATACATTAATTATGCTCTATTTTCTGAGTGCAACATTTGAGATACCAGGGTCTAGTTTGCAGAAGGAATATTAGGAATACCAGAGGAAAACCTATTGTGAAATGAATTTGTCTTCAGAGCCTGAAAAATCGTGACTGAATAGGTTTGGTGCTCTGTATTCAACAACAATATGAAATACATATTGAACAATTATTCCTTAAATGAGTAGCATCCCTTCTATGCAGTAGACAGAAGTCTCGTAAAAAATAATAGATGATCTTTTAATTAAGTATCATAATGTATATTCCCAAGAAGGTTGTATTAAGGTTTCACCGCCAGTTTTAATTCCAGTTTTAACTCCACTTTTGAGTGCTTCACTTTGCAATCTTAATAATGGTCTTTTAATACAGCTTTTTGAGTTTAATATAAATAGGTATTGTAAATAGAAACAATATGTGCAGAAAAACTAGTGCATTTATACATGAGTAAGGAATAACGCCTGTCAGGGCATTTGTAAATGTCTGGACAAATGTAGAAAAAACCTGTTGCCTATCTAGCCATTCATATAGGCAAACAAATACCAGCAGAGATGCAAATGTAACTTAGTAATGCAAAAAGCTGCCTAAGAAATGGATATTTTTTGCAAGTCTGTCACTAGGTGGAGGAAATCCAAACTTCRGTATTTTCACCATTAGAATGAAGAAGGAAACACAGAAATTTGCAGCTCGTCCAGAAAACTGAGGGGTTTTGTATCCTACGCTCTTCTTGCCTTTACTCACGTCAGTGCGGAGACACAAGYGCACCGTTTTGCTTGTTCAAACTGGTGGCATCTGGTGCGGTTGCTCAGAGGCGGTTTCAGGTTGCCTTCAGGCAAAGAGGACCACTTCGCAGCTTCTCCCCAGGAGAGCAGTCAAGAGGCGTCAATGCCACTTGTTGCCTTTGGTGTAGTTCTGGTAGGAAACCCGTCCTCTTGAGAAAACGGTCTAGTTTGCAGGCACCGCAGTCCATGCAAGCGATAGGGATTCATGGAAGGGGGCATTGGTGTTAGAAGGATCTGGGCCCTGAATTTGTCCTTGGGATTGAGGAATTACAAGAACACACAATGAGATACCTTGGTTGCGGCAACTGCTTTTTAAGTCCAAATTTTCTGATCTGGAGCCTCTTTAGATGCTTCTGTGTTGTAGTACAGGTTCATAAAGTAAGTGTCAATCTATTAAGACTGGAGACATCTTGTTGCGATACTTTCCAGGCATATCAAGCATAAGAGACTTTTGATTTGTATGTCTGATGTATCAGAATAATGTCTGCAATATATGTGTCTGCAGTAACAGGTAAAAGCAGAGAAACTCAAGCTGATTAATTAACCGTTGAGGGTTTATTGTGATGATCTACAGATCAGATGATCTAGGAAGATGTGTTTTCTTTCTGCAGCTCTTGCCTCACCTGTATTCTTAAATTACCTTGGCTTAAACAGCACTGCTGCTGCTCGTTTCGAGGTGATGCTCTTTCCTTTCTACTCACTGCTGGTAGAGGGGAAAAAAAATAGAATTCCTAGTTTGGAAAGCTCAACGTTTGTACTCAAATGTGTATTAATGCACCTAAAAGTTCAAACCAAACAAACATAGATGCTTACTTTACTACTTATTGTGAGTTAAATCCAGAGGGCTTGTAGTTTTGCTTGCTGTGACAGCAGATGGGCTCTTTCCTCCTGTTTTTTTTAAAAAGGGGAGTTGCTACTTTCTGTCAGCTACGAGAAGCCCTGGTCCCTCCTTGGCTCTCCTTTCTCTGAAAAGAAAAGAAACTCTGAAGTTTTGAAGGGAAGAATGAGACAGTTTGCTGAAGATGAAAAGGACCAGAGTGCAAAGCTGGTGGAAGTAATGTGTTGCATGGGTCAGTAACGTGTGCTGCTGGGCTGGYGGGGTGGCAGGGCTGCCTTCGGGAGAGAGCAGAGCTCTCTGTGGGGCAGGCTCTCTCAAGAGGCTTTCAGTGAGTTTCCTTCCTTAGTTTAGTGTTTCTTTCATAGTAAGCTGCCTGTTTTCTACTTCATTTAGGGGGTTTGATTTGGTATGTTCTGCTCTCAGCTCCAGCACATTGAATACTGTTGCACTGTGTTTTCCTCCTAGTGTGCATTTGTTTCTCTGGAAGCCTCTGGTTTTTTGGTTAAAAATCACAAGTGTGGTGTGTGTTTGTTTGTTTTTTCCTTTAACCCTGGTGTTTTTCACAACATGACAGGTGACAGTTTTTGTCCGTATTACACATTTGTGTATGTCAGGTATAGAGTTTTTCTATGAATATATGTGTAATATATGCATGTATAAAAGGAATATGGGTAGTAAGCATCACTTCTTTTACGTATGTTGGCATTTTAATTGAAAATAGAGTTGAAATTAATAGTCACTGCATGTTCTAACAAGATACAAGGAAGTGGATTTTTTAACTTCTTTTCTTTTTTTTTTTTACTGTTGTTGCAGTAACATTTCCTAAAGTGTAAACTTTTGTAGTAGTTAGTGAAAAGTAGCTGAGGGCACCTTAGGCAAAAAGACACATTGTACACTTGTGGGCTGGAATATTAAATTCTCAGTTCCGACAACTTGTGTTCCTTTTAAAACAGCTACCCATAATGGAACAGTTACAAGTGAAAGTATGTCTGGATTTCTTTTATTTCTGAGATTTTCTGTTCTCTACATCTACCAAACCAGAGCTTCCACCTTACTAGGATAAATTACTGACGTTGGAAATGCTGTCTCACTAGATGAGGGCTATAGGAAAATTTATCTATAGCAAAAGGTTTTCTTAATATGCCAGATTTTTCTCTCCAGTACTGCTGCTTTGCTCTTTAGTTTGTCTCCTAATCCCCTTTTTTGCGTCCTCAACTAGAATAAGAGACTGTGGAGCTGTGAAGGGTGGAAAAAGCATATGCCAGAGGCTTGGAAGATCTTGAGTGGCATGGAAAAGGTGTTTAGGGAACAGCCACTATTCTGTACAGAGCTGGATGTACACGTACACTACACATACTACCTGAAGAACTCATTGCCACAGAGAACTGTGGCTGCAAAAGGTACAAGTGTGTTAAAAAAAGGATTGAAAAAAATAACAGGAAAAAAATGCTTCTACGACTCTTAAATGCAAAGATATGTATAGGCACGTAGAAAGTCTGTGAGTCACATAAGGGAGGAGTAAGGCTTCACAGGCTTTTGCTTGTCTTGTTTTTGCATTTGTTTCCAAATACTAATTTCTCACTACTGTTAGGACCAGCATAAGTACCCAGGATGGATTCTTGTATGATCTCATGCCGTTTTGAAAGACCTGAGTATCACACCAGAGACTTGAAAGTCCATGAATACGGACCTTCCATGATTTTTCCCCCYCCTACTACTTCTGTTACCTTTGACCAATCTGAAAACAGTATTTTTTTTATGTAAAATACTGGATCTGATTCAGTCTTCTAGTGATGGCAGTAGCTGCAGAACGGGTCTTGTTTTGCTACCTGAGCTCATGGCTCATTCTCAGCCACACTACAAATAGCCTGAGTCAATGAAACAGCTGCAGTTTTGTTGTACAGCGTCTTAAGGGATCTTGCTATTTTAGGCTTGCACAGATGGTCCTGGTCCTAATGCACCGCAACTCCTGCTCTGGGGAGCTCCGGGRCTGTGAATGGGCTCTGTAGCAGTTGTACTGGCTAGTGACTGTACATAGGTTTGTGGAGATAACTTAACTCTGGAGCTGGAGTGGTGGTTAGTGTTTCTCTAACACGGCTCTGTAGAATACATGTATATGCTTCCCATCCGTAAGKGGGATGCTTTCTTACCCTGAGTCTATTACTTATGTTGTTTCTTCTCAGTATTTTGTGGGCAGTCGTTGATGCTAACTGCCACGCTAGGGAGCAAACTGCTGGCAGTGGCTGGGTCCCATAGCTGGTTTAGTGGACATCCGTGTTTATATTATAGAGGATTGAAATAAAGAGATTGCTTTCTCTGACTGAAGCTGTAGCTCATCCTTGCATGTTGAAACAAGGGTGATATTCCAGTCCAAAACCATAGTGATTAAAAAAGCCAGCTTTCATATAGTAAGAGATTTTCTGTTGGTAAATACTTAAATAATTAATTGGATTTTAGAGGCTATAAGTAGTTTTTTTAGCTCTTAAAAGTTTGCCTTGATCTTTTTAGTACATTTTAGGGAATGGTTGACTTCTCCTAGGAAGTTACATTTTTGTTAGTAGTGCTGCTATCGTACCAGTGGGGCTGTCGCCCTGGAGGAACTCACCTGGAACTTCTGCTCAAGAAACTTCTGCATGACATGCTGTGGTGTACTGCAAAAACATTTGTGTGCTATTATTTTGATTAGACATTTCAGAGCTTTTACAGGCTATTCTGGTTTTAAACTTCAGTAGAACGCTAATTTTATAAAGCTGTCCATAAAAAAAATCTTCTGCATCATTTGTAGAGCTGTTAAACAGTTTTCTTTTTCCTTTTTACCTCCAGATGAGCGGGACAAAGTACAAAAGAAGACCTTCACAAAATGGATAAATCAGCATCTCATGAAGGTCAGTTGATATTTCTGTGATGTCTGGATGATTCATTACTACAGCAGTGATTGTGTCTTTTACTAAATGTTTGATTTCAGGATGCAGCTACATTACATATAATAAGGAAGATCTTAAATCGTGAGATTTATGCATGTACTTTGTCTTTGAGGAGTCATGGGGGAGTTGAAATGCTGCTGTCTGATATCCCGAGGTGATCTATTTGAATACTTGCATTTGAAATTAAAATGAGTCAAAGTTTAAGGGACATGATTTCTTTCTACAAAGCTTGACTCTTTTCTGGCATTAGACTGTCATGGCTGCAGCATAACAGCTGAGGCAAATGAAAAAAATTTTTTTTTTTTTTTTTTTTTTTAAAAAATACTGTGTTGAAGACAGGGAAATGACCTTGAGAAAGATAGCTCTAGATCATCCTGTGGCATCAGTATGCTGCTCATGGATTAGAAATAGAGGCTTTCTAGGGACGAAAGTCACTTTTCAACATCTTTTCTTTTGAATAGCAGTGAACTTTGCCTCAGGGACAGAGCACATCATTTTAAGAACATGTACAGCTTTTAGTCAACAGAGAACTAAAAGCTGTGAGTTCACCTTCACTGCATGGCCCTTCAGTTCTAAATTTAATCTGCTGTTTCAGTGCCAGCTGTCTAGGCCACACATTTCTCTGGAGAAACAGTTTGTATAATTACTTAACATAACTTGCTTTGATCCCACCTGCCACCGCCCCCCCCCCACCCCCCGCCTCCCCGCCCCGAGGTTGAATTCATGTAGAAGTCACATTAAATAAAAATGTATCTGCAAACTGTCAGAATTGAGATGTAATTAATGAGCATAGTGTATAATGTTCAGAAACTGCTGTAAAGATTTGCTCATACTCACGTTTAGAGAAAAATACTTTTTTTTTAGGGGGCAGCTTAATTACCTCCCTGCTTCTTGTGGCTGTACTTGTGGGTATTTGAGAAATACTGGACACTGAAGCAGAACAGAATTTCTTCAGGGATGTTTAAAATCAACTTGGGTGGGGGGGCACTCCTTGAATCTTTAGGAGATGCAGAATTCTGGTTTCACATCTTTTAAAAATTTGAAACCAGGGTAGCTCTTGGAAATGGTGTGACTTAGGGAGCTAGCAAGGCCTGGATGTGAAGTTGGTCCCAATTTTATCTTTAGCMAGAGACCTCTCTTCCACAGTGGTCTTTTAGTCCTTCCCACTATGAGCCATCAAGAGTGGTCCTGACATCAGCCTCTGTGCAGCAGCAGCTAAACACAACCTTTCCGTGCACAGGGTGAGTCTGGAGTCGCAGAATGGCTTTTAATACTGCTCATACCAATAGGTTTTCCTTTGTGGATTTGCTAGACCCAAAGGAATCGCTCTGTGTAGAAACAGCTGCTCCAAGGACCCCTTCTATGTAGATGCCTCCTCACCGTAATCCTGAAATACCCAAATGGCCCTACGTCCTKGCAGAAGTCTTCTACTTGCTAATGAGAAAAGACAAGAGGCAGGTCTGCAGCCTTCCCTTTATGGATTTTACCTCTTATTTATAATACAAGAAATGTATCCATTGTCCAGTACTTCAGACAAATCAGATTTAAAGAAAAAAAACATACAGGAAGATTGCCAGTACTCTGGCAGCAAAATGCAATCTCCAAATTAACCATCTCCTTCTAATTGAAGGTAACTGTTACCGTGTTTGTAGAAGTTACTAATCTTTTTCTGTATTAAAGATGCATTTTAAAGATGTAGTTTTAATTTTCTGTGGGAAGTGGAAAAGCCTATCTGAAGCTTTTTGGAGAGCAATCCTTTAACATAAGTTTAAAATTATGCCTGTTTTTACAGAAGAGCAGTGTATTGAAAATTGTATTTCTATACACCATTATTTTACACAATTTTAAAACATGCACAGTCATCGTTGCCATACTGTCAACCTCTTGGGAGTAGCTTAAAAAAGATTTAGACTCTAAAGCTGTAAGGAAATCAGGGTGAAGAGTTCACATTAAATCTTTTTGACTTGCTTGCCAAGGTCAGTGGCCCTAGGCCTTCATCTTCAAATAGTTCTCAGTGTGATTGACTGTAGAGGTAGAGATATAGATATATATGTGTGTGTGTCTGTACTGCTGGCCTTGATTTTCATCTCAGATTGCTTGCTTTAGAATTCAAGTAAAGGATTGTTAACTTACACAAATATAGTTTGACTGGCTCTTCTATTAACTCTGAATTTATGTAGCTATTCAACTGTATCTTTTGGAAATACTCAATTTGAAAGCAGTTGGTGATACAGTTGTCAAATTTCTTTTCTTACAGCATTGTTTCTAGGACAGTGACTTGCATGGAAATTAAAATCAATCCTTCAAATTCTTCATATGCTCTCTCAAGACACAAAGGCATATTTAGAAAATACTATATAATGGAGGGAATGCAGAAAAAATATCACCATAAATGAGTGCATTTTCTAGCAGAGTCTCTAGACCTGTCCTGGTCTATGCATTAAGTTGAATTTGAGTTGTAGTTTTCAGCTTTATTACCTTGCATTTAATACAAAATACATGCAACTCATATTTGCCCACTYACTGCCAATAGCTTGTTGCAGACAAAAAAAAAAGGTGGGAATCAGCTTATTTCAGGCATCTCAATAGCTTTATTTGAGCTAGTTATCCAGAATTCTTTTGTAGGTAGCAGAGAGAACAGGCCCTTCTAGATGTCTCAGATACCTACTACCTTAGGGGAAATGAACTGTGTCCTAGAAGTGTTTTCGCTCCACTGACTGAAAAAGGAGGTCATTGTGCTTTATCTGTCACTGTATGGGGTTCAACAAGAAGTGGAAAGGATGAAGGTGATGATGGAAATTGTGAGAGATCATGGAAAGCACCAGACCATGCATGTGGACAGGACCCTGCTATGGGCACGGGAAAGGATTGCATTTTTCTTTTGTCTTTTTTCCATCCTACTTATGTCTTTCCCCTGTTTCTTTTCTCTGTCCCCTGTTTCTTTGTTGGCTTTCTTTTCTCTGTTTTTCTTTTCTCCTGTTGTCTCTTTTTATTTTTCCGCTGCTTGTTTAGTTCTTTCCTTGCTCATTTGATTTAATCTGTTCTCCTGCAGTCCTTGGGAAAGTGCTGGACTTTTATCCCTTTATAGCAATATATTCAAAAGAGTTTTTTCTAGGTCAGCAGCACGAGGCCTTTACGGGTTACCATCATTCGTTAAGGGACGGCATGGAAGCTTACTGTCATTCTTCTAATTAAATTCTGTATTTGTGGGATTCAGTGAGTAACCACAAACAACAGGAGGGCTGAGAAATATTTACCTTTCTGCCCTCCGTTGCCCATCTTTAGTTGCGTTAGATTCAAAGCATGTGAGTGTGTAGTATATAAGATTCAGTGTTTAACGTTAGTCCCTTGTCAGTTCAGCTGACTATTTAAGCATGTACACGAGGTACTTTGCTAAACTAGAAACATAGTCATTGCAGAAATATTTCCTGCAAATGATCTTGAGATACGTAGTTTTAGAGACAGGTACATAATGTGTTATTTGCAAAATTCAGCTGTTCAAGTTACCTTTGAATTCCACAGTTCAAGATCAAGTGGACTGTCACTACATTTTTTAAATGCTGAAGTTTTTCTTTTGAATTGGTAATAGATTTTCCAAGGGCTGATTAGAGCATTGCACTTGCTAAGGCTACTGTTTAACGTCTGATGGTGGGGCTCTGGTTTAAACGTTATCTTTTATTTCTTGTTGACACATGGGCTGGAGAGGTGAGATCTTAGACTTTAGACTCGCCTGCTGCTGTGGTATGAGCTTCCAGGGAGAAACTCGCTTGCCAATGTAGTGTGGCGGTGGGGTAGAGATCTCCTCTCTTAACTTCTCTAAACCTGTCTCTGCTTCCAGCAAGAGTTTCACTCTGCTGCTGTCAAAATAGGATGTTAAATTCTAGTACTTGCTACAGCAGTAAGTAACCCTTGATGTAACAAGAACAGCTAAATTTGTGGAAGAAAGGGGTTTCATTCTAGTGTAGTGTTTGCATGGTCCTAAAGCACCCGAAGAGAAATCCAACTTCCATGAAAGCCCAGAAATTCTTCCTTACACTCCTTTGAATCCCAAACCCCAAAACCTAAGGAAAGAATGAGAGAAGTGTGAAATACAGGATGAGGATGAGATAAAAGTCAGAAAATAAAAAAGTTGTTGATGAAAAAGGAGTAAAAGCAGACAAATTCTTCTTTGTTGTTCAGTTCCTTTCTCAGACCAATTTAAAAATATTTCTGTAGTGCCAGATCTTAGTCTTGACAGATTAAATGGGATATTTTGAAATACTTAAAGTTTTTTTTATCAGAAATTATGATGTACAGAAAATAGGACTAAAGGCAAAGCAACCAGAGACTGGCTAGATCAGTGCTCTGATGGGAAAATATGGTGAACACGTAGGTATCTTCCCTCCAAGGGAAAATGTTTCTTCTTTTTCATGGAAGAAAAGGTTGTAGAGAGCCTCTTAACCGACCTTCTAGCAGCAATGTGGGACCTTGGGGTGCCCGAGCAGCTCCCTGGAGGGGGAGGCTGTCCTGCCCATGGCACCAGTGGGGAGCCCCGCCACCCGGTGCTCCCGCAGCATGGGTTGGCTTGGGACTGGCCAGACCTCGGGAGAAACGTGCTGGTGATGGGAGCAATGGGCAGCATCCCTGCACAGTCATTAGTTGCTCCAAAAGTCACTTCTAAAGGCCTTATGAGCAAGAAGGCTTTCATAAGTAGCAGGACAAAATGCTTTTAAAACTACCGTTTTAAAGCTCCGTGTCCAAAATCATGTACCGTGTCGCAATGATAGTGCCTTAGCGAGAGAGAGAGAGCAGCTTTTTGTTGTGCAAAGATTGAATGAATAATTCAGAATAGAAACCTGAAGTTACTGATTCCTGTGCGTCCTTCAGGCAGCACACGGTTTGCAAATGGCCACTTAGGTCAATTGCTTTGTGAAATGTTCATGTATGTGCTTAATGGCAGAGGGACTGTTCCTGATACAGAGCAGTCGCTCCCTTGCTGAAAGTTGGCATTTCACTGACACTAGTGGTTATCATTTTAGATAGCACTACTCTGCAGTATCTTCTTTTTAGCCATGCAGTTAATCTGTTATTTAAAATTCCCCACCTCCTCCTCTTTTAGAAGTGAACACTTTTTAGCTCTACATTTATATTTATTTTAAGGGATGAGGCACCTGGTGTTAATCTAGTGGTAGTGACTGTTTTTGAAAAAAGTCTCAATTTAACACCTTTCATTTTTGAAACATACTTGGAAAAAGCATGGGGGTTTTTGTTTGGGTTTGTTTCCCCCCCCCCCCCCCCTTTTAAACACATCCAAAGTTCAACTTGGAAATTAAGCATACACACAACCTTCATATCCAATATGTATATTTAAATGAAAATTAAACATTATTGTCGCTAAAAGTGTTCACGTGGTGAACAGCCA
>JAYKAV010002992.1:264119-277136 GCA_035582835.1 Phoebastria nigripes
CCCCTTTGTTAAGGAAAATAAGACAAAGATTGCTTGCTGTACTAGTGCATCTAAGTGAGTCTTCTATGTATTCCTCCTAGTTAATTCTGACAGCTGCTGCAAACTGTGCTGGGAGCAAATCCTGTAAAATTCCACTTCCAACATGGCATGCAGCTTGCTTTAGGTATTGGGTGCAGCTGAAGTATCAGTATTTCCTCCTCTTTTTTTTTTTTTTTTAATTGTTCAGCAAGGCCTATTGTCTGCTTGGTAGACAGAAGAATATTTCAGTTTTTCTCCTAAAAATTTTTGCTGTTGTGTGTTCAGGACTATTCTAAAAGATCTTGAAGTGTTTTTTCTTTGAGACATGCTCCTTCTGAAAAGTATAGAAAAATAGCTCTTGAAGAAGATAATCAGTTAATGGTGTAAAGAAGTATTTGATTTTGTTATTAACCCTGGAAATATGCACAATTATAGTTTATTCCCACTGCATTGCATATAAATTTTTCAAAAATCTTCCACTTGGAGGTAAACCACACTGCATCTTTCATCTGCTTAGTATAATCTGTAGATGTTTGCAAAGCAGAACAGCAAGCAAACTCAGGACTGTCTTGGTGTTTAATCAAAGTTTAAATGAGGGAAGAAAGTAACCAGGAGACGGTGAGGAAAAGTGGTGACAGAATACCAGAAGTTAAAGCTGAAAAAGAGGAGAAAATTTGTACAAAGTTTTAGAGGCTRATGATAAACTGCATCACAAAATCTCTCTGCAAGCAAATAAATAAATAAAAACCGTGCCACAGATTTCAAGTTTATTTGATCCTCTTAATGCATGCGGACTTCATGACTAATTGGGAGCAGGAAAGAGAATAATTGAAAACAAGCAAATTAAATATGCATGAAATATATGATAGCTTGAGTGCATCGATATTTCATGTCATGCAGCACTATTGAACCAGTTGAGTGTATGTTTTTTATGATCCTTTTTATTGTAGTGTTTGAGGTTTTTWAAATTGTTTTATATAGGTGCTCATATATGAAAGAATGAGTATAAGGAGAATTAGGTCTACCGTGAGATTACTGTATGATGAAATAGAACCACTAGAATCAGTATGTTTCCTGTGATAGTCTAATATATTAATATATTAATTCATTCTCTTTTTGTGGGTTCATTGTTTGCAGTTAGCTCTCAGCATAGATTTTATTTAGTATTATTTATTCCTTAGAGATCACAAGAGATAAAATTCTACCATTTGCAATTAAGTGTTGGCTTTTTAATTAATTGTTAAATTATGCATGGAATTAGATTTTATCTATATACTCTTGATGTATCCACATTTAATAATCATTTCTATATCAGTCTAGAAATACTCTGGCTTGATCTTCCTCCCATGGGGCCAGTGTAATTGTGCCATTGGCTCCAGTGGAAGTAGTAGTTGTCCCAATATGTGGACTCCAGACAATAAGCAACGTCCAACATTCAGTCACAAACATTACGAAAATACTTCATTCTACAACAGTATTTCATATACTTCAGAAGGCCATTGTGCCGAGGTAGTGTAGATGTGTGACTACATGGGGACCTAAGAAGGTATCAGAATAAACACGTTTTTCCTGTAAAGAATGGTATTGTCTGCTAAAGGCATTTATGGTGCTTTGAACAAGGAAATTTAAAGATAGTAACATAATGTTTAAAATTCTCATCTACCTACTGAAATACAGTACCTTGGCTTTAATCAGAATAATATTATGTCTGCCAACCTTATATTTTACCTGCTTTAGAATCATAGAATAGTTTGGGTTGGAAGGGACCTTTAAAGGTCATCTAGTCCAACCCCCCTGCCATGGGCAGGGACATCTTCAACTAGATCAGGTTGCTCAGAGCCCCVTCCAACCTGRCCTTGAATGTTTCCAGGGATGGGGCATCTACCACCTCTCTGGGCAACCTGTGCCAGTGTTTCACCACCCTCAGTGTCAAAAATTTCTTCCTTATATCTAGTCTAAATCTACCCTCTTTTAGTCTAAAACCATTCCCCCTTGTCCTGTCGCAACAGGCCCTGCTAAAACGTTTGTCCCCATCTTTTTTATAAGCCCCCTTTAAGTACTGAAAGGCTGCAATAAGGTCTCCCCGAAGCCTTCTCTTCTCCAGGCTCAACAACCCCAACTCCCTCAGCCTTTCTTCATAGGAGAGGTGTTCCATCCCCCTGATCATTTTTGTGGCCCTCCTCTGGACCCGCTCCAACAGGTCCGTGTCTTTCTTGTGCTGAGGGCTCCAGAGCTGGATGCAGTACTCCAGGTGGGGTCTCACCAGAGCGGTGAGAGTGTATTGCTTTTGGTCTGAGTTAGTGTACCCCTGTAGCTTTAAGCTGTGAAAGCCAGATTATTGGCTGAGTTTGATGTTATTAGCATTACATTTGCATACTTTAAATAGTTCATCCCTGATGAGGTATATTTGGTGACATGTAGTACAGGGCTGGAAAGGAGGGTGAACAGAASTGGTGGCACAGCATAACTGAAACACCGTGGCGTGTCTCTGGCCAAAGATAAGATGGCACAGAAGGTGACCGTGGTTGCTGTCTTTTTGAGGCACTGAACTGGAACAAGGAGGTTGACAGTAGATTTTTGGTCGCTAACGACCATCAGAAGGACAGGACCGTGTAGCAATGGGGAAAATAATTTATCCTCATAACTGGCAGGAAGAGCAGATGTGGAGGTCTGCATTTGAACACCTACAACGGTGCCCTCTGTAGCCTATGCAAGAAGGAGGCATTTCTGTGGCACAACTCAGCTCATCCCCAACAAAGTGTGCAAACCAGGTCAGGGCACACTTGCTGTTCTGTTCCATGCCTGCTGCAGGAGTTGGGGTGGCTGCCTCCGGTGTGGACATGTGTCTTGTGAGAGAAGTGCCAGCCAGAGAGACCTTCAGCCTGTCAGGTTCAGAAAGTCACCAGCAACACTGCTAGTTAGGTCTGGACTCATTGGGAGGGACTGCTTCAAAATTTAAAAAGGGAAGGTAACTTAACAGCAAGTGATTGCAAAATCCCAAGCTCACCTTTAAAAGAAAAGAGAGAAGTGAGAAGTAAAAAAAGGACAATGAACTTCTAAGCAGCAGAACTGGGGAAAGCAATAGGTAGCATCTCCTCGGGAAGTAATCCAGGAGAGGGAGGAATGCAGGAGATCTGGCAGTCATTGAAGGTGTTTGTGTTGGAGGCACAAAGGCAGGCTGTAGACAGGCAGGACAGATAGGAGGCATCGTATAGAATGTACTGCTGCTTTTAAGAGATGTGTGAAATACAAAGGAGCCATACAAGAAGTGGAAATAAGGGCAGCAGGACTGAAGGTTTGTATAAAGGAGTTAGTAAAGCATGGTGGGGTAAAATCAGACAAGTAAAAGGTCCAGAAGGAGTTACAGTGTGACATAAAAGTCCACAGGAGAAAGGTTCTGTAATTATGTCAGAAAGTGAAGAAGAAAGGAGAAGTATGGATGCATTACCAAGGGAAAAAATGAGAAATAGTACTGAATGGTGTAGAAAAGTCTGAATTACTCTGGCCTCTTCAGTCTAGAAAATACTGACTTGACAAAACACATTTGAATAAGATGAGGGTAAAATTCAGATAAGGAAAGAGCAGATCAAAGAATATTCAGATAAGTTACGTGCTTTCTGGTTGCACAGCTGTATTCACCCAGTTAGGAACTAATTGAAGTGATTTAGAACATTTTATCATTCTATTTAGGAATTCAGAGAGGACAGGGGGCTCCTAGGAGTCTGAAGTTAAAGTAAGCATAATACGTCTCTCCCAAGCAGAAGAAAAGAATGGGGAGTTGCAGACCTCGCAGGGTAATTTTCCTGGGAAGACTGTAGAACACCTGGTCTTTGAAAGTAAGTGGACAAAGGGGAAGCGGTGTACGTGCTACCACATGTAGTCTCATTAGCAGATTACGTGAGCCAGCAATGTGCGCTCGCAGCCCAGAAGGCCAACCGTACCCTGGGCTGCATCAAAAGAAGCGTGGCCAGCAGGTCGAGGGAGGTGATTCTGCCCCTCTACTCTGCTCTGGTGAGACCCCACCTGGAGTACTGCGTCCAGCTCTGGAGCCCTCAGCACAGGAAAGACATGGACCTGTTGGAGCGGGTCCAGAGGAGGGCCACAAAAATGATCAGGGGGATGGAACGCCTCTCCTCCTGAAGAAAGGCTGAGAGAGTTGGGGTTGTTGAGCCTGGAGAAGAGGAGACTTCGGGGAGACCTTATTGCAGCCTWTCAGTACTTAAAGGGGGCTTATAAAAAAGATGGGCCAGCACGGTGCTTAGGAGACAAGGAGGCAGCTTGTAATTCTGCCTTTTCGTAGACAAGTGAGTGTGCTTGTGGGCACACGGTTGTGAAACTCCGCCTGGCTGCGCAACTCCTGATCTTTGCGACGACAAGAGGTTTGCAGCTGCCTGTAACAAAGCAGTAAGAAGATAAGTTTTCTTGGAAAATCAAGGACAGGTTGTGATAATTGAGTTTGTTTAGTCTGAAACAGAGAAGACTGAAGGGGGATGTGATAACATGTCCTCAGTATGTAAAAGGTGGTTATGCAGAGGCTGGTGAACAAGTGTTTTCTGAGGTCAGGCTCTAAGCTGGGGAGGAACAACAAAAAATTCAGCTTAGTTTACAGAAGAAGATTTAGTTTGAAGATTAGCAAGGAAAAATCCCCCTCCGTGAAAAGCAAGTAAGCATAATAAAACACTGAAGTATATGTATTACACTGTAGAATTTCTTTCATTTGAATTTTCAATAATAAATTAGAGAAGCATCTCTGGCATGTTCTAGCCAAACTCAATCTGCTCCACTGCACTGGGTTGGGTGAGGTGATCTATTCAGTCCTTTTTAGCCTTACAGTTGTATTATTCTGTGACAGCCTAGTAAGGCCCAGCCCTTCTCTGGCAAAATAATACTCAACTTTGAGTCTTAGGGCTCACTGCCAAGTTCTTTTCTAAAGCTTGTGTTTTCATTAAATTAGTGATTTCAATCTGCATCAATCCTACAGTTCCAGTGAGAATGCCCTCTTTCAGTGAGCTACTGTGTAAAGTGAAACTTAGTGATGTTTGCATTGTATTCTTCATTAATCTGTATTTATACCTTTGTAAGTAAAATATTTTTAAAAGTGGACGGGATAAATGTCACAAGTGAGGCTTTAGGCAGATTGTGAGTCACACTTCAGTTATTATCAGTAATATGTGCTGAGGCACTATCTCCTAACAGCTAGAAAATGTGATAGAGGTGTAGAGAGGGTTTTATAATGCGGGTTCTTTTAGTCTTTCTAAGATTTATAAATACCTTTATATAGTCTTATATACAAAAGCATTTGAGCAGAGAGTACTGCATTGAGGAAAAATCATAAAAGGTTACTGAAGTGCAAAACACAGGAGAGAGATGGACATGCTCTGCATTAAAATCGCAACTGGTGCAAGAAGTGTCAATGGGCTGGGAACATGCGTGGAGTCGCATGGGACCTCGCATGACATATGCCACATGTGACATCTGTCCCTTGTGTTCACTGAGGGCTGTCTGTAGAATGAAGTTTACTTTGATGAAATAAATACTAAAGCTGGCTGGATATTTCTGTAACTTAAATTAATGTTTTAGCAGTAATGGAGTAGACATCCATTTTATGTTAGTAGATACCCATTTGTACTGAGCTGGTGAATCTACACAGCATGGGCTCCAGTCAGATGGATTTGCTGTTCCCAATATGTAAAGTTACAAGCAGCCGACCAAGACTGTGTAAGTGTTAAAAACAGTGAGGGTAGTGCTGTGATAATGATGATGAATAAGTGGAATAGGACCTGTGGAGGTATTCTGAGTGGCTGGACCAGTGTTGGTTGAAAAGAACCTTTCAGCCCATTACTTCAAAAAGATTTGAGATGCGTGAGCTGGGATGGAGACAAAATTTATTTTTTCCGTAGGAGGCAGAAAAGAAGGATTTTTACATTTAAGACATTTGGTTAAACTTGTTCTGTACAATAATGGTGTTTCAGTTATCACACAACTACTGAAATCCAGAAGAGGACTCATGGATGTGCATGTTTATGTCCTACTGTTTTATATACATGTAAGGTTATGCACCTGCTTGCATACTTACTGATTGGGGATTAGGAGAATATTGGAATGCATTTCACGAAATCAAGCATAGGAATATAAGAAGAGAAATGTAAGGAGAAGATTTAGCAATGGTCTGATTTTTTTTTTTTTTTTTTTTTTTTAAATTGAGCAACAGTATATTTACTTTAAAGCCATACAAGCGTCTTTTTTTATGAAGTTAGTTTATTAAGAGTTATCCGGAGACATATGAAACAATTGAAGGCTGGGGACAAAATGCAAAATAGAGTATGCAAAAGCAATGGTTTAATCGGACAATCGAGTTGTCTGGAAGAGATGTGAAGGGTTAATGTAAAAATAAAAAAGAAAAATTGTGACTGATCCAAGCTTATACACAAGGACAGGGCTTTAGAGGGGTGGAACACATGAAGTATGTTCGAATCACAAAGTTCTTGTACTAATAGAGTGTAGAGCATTGCCCAGATGAGAAAGTGAAGGATGAATTCAAGGATGCAGCCAAGGATGAATCTCCAGTTAGGAAACATCTGTTATAAAGAAAGATCAGTGTTGTTGAACTTGCTTTGGATGGGAGACTTGTTTAAAGGTGACTTAGTAAAAGTATTTGAAATGGTAAAGGGGCTTTATGAAATGGAGTAGCATTAGCTGTGCCTGCTATTTGAGAAAATTAATATCCAAAGTCAAACAGTTAGAAAATTACTCCTTAGTATGAAACAAAGAATGATTTATTTTCAGTGAACTGCAAGAAATGTTTCCTGTGGAGTGGATTATCAGACTGGCGAGCAAAGGAAAAGAGTGAAAGTGAGTTTCGGACTGCTGGACCTAAACCTGGATTCACCTTCATTTGCTTGCAAGTGAACAGGCACACAGAAGAGACTGGGCACAAGTTTTCCTCTTGTGCCATCTTGCAGCTGGCCCTGGCTGCAGGCACCGTGCTGTTGGGCTGGGGGGAGCTGGTTGGCGTGTCCTGGGTGGTGGGTGTCCCGCGCTGGAGCGTATGTGCCTGCACGGAGGCGGGGGAACAGCACCATCTGCAGCCCAGCACTCTCTGCACCCGTCCCCTGGGGAAAGCTGTGCCTGGAGGTCACTGTCGCAGGGTTAGCCCGTGATTAAATTCTGCCAGAACTTGTGTGCTTGTTTATTATGGGTGCATAATGGGTGCAGTTTATTACAGGATTCAGTATGAAACAATGATCATGACCGCATGACTGTGTATTTACAGTTTGTTTCTTCCCCCAGAAATAAATTTTGGGTTTAAAGTAAGGAGATAAAAGAACACGAGAGACTCAGGGGGAGGATGTCAATCTGCATGTAACTGCTTCGGCTCCCTGATCTCTTGGCGTGACACCAGGTTGGCCATGGACCACAGCTCAGTGCCTCGCTGCGCTGAGCAGCCCGTTGGGATGGAAATTACCCAAGGTGGAATGGCCCTGCGGCATATCGAGCAACACTCGTGTGCTTTACATGGGGGAATCTAAGTCGTCTGTAGAGCAAAACAAGTAGTCTGAAGATGTTTGAAGAAGCAGCCTTGCTTAGTAAAGTCTCATGGGAATATTTTGACAAATCTGATATTTTGAAAAATCTGATATTTTGACAATTACATGCTGCATGGATCTTGTTACAACCTGTTCAGAATTCTGGAGTGTTTCTCATAAATCACGTTGGCATAGTAAACCTTTATTTTTGTACCTAAATACAACTTTTTGTATGAGAGGTTTTTTTATTCTTTATTCTTTACTCATGGCATAGGTTTATTTGTTGTCATGCAGTTAGACCTGCCAGTGYGATTCCTTAATTTTCAAAGGACTAAAACATACAAATTTTCAAAACTTACAGAAAACTGCTTCCTCATGACTAGAGCTTTTAGTACAATTTGTCTTTTAAAAACAAGCTTAAATACATTTTTAGGAAGCTGAAACATTAGGGAAACTCCTCAAGATGTCAGGGTCTCATGCAGTGGCCACAGCAGTTTTTCAGCGGTTTGAATGCCGATGACATTTTCTGTGGAATAGTGTGATTATAGGAGCTCTTAACTATCTGTGTCTATTATCTCGGAGAAGAGTGTTTTACTGTAGCTGAAGTGAATGGGAGTCTTAAGGGATCTTTTTTCCATGGCATTGAATCAGATTCTTAAAGAATAAATTTGAAGTTTATTGTGAAACTCGCGGTGACCTTGTGCCAGCTGTTGTTTGGACTTACCAGTGACTTCAGTGGTAATTAAGGCCTGACCCTTTTTTCCCCCAACACACCCCTTCCAGTTCTAACTTTTGAGCCTTATCCCGTTTTCCTTTGGAAGAGTGGTAATGCTTTATGTCTGTGTCGGGCATTTAATTAACTTTGCTTCCAGAAGCGAAGAGAGAGCAGCACTTGAAAAGACTTTCCCAGGCTATGTGGTCTGAAAAGCCTCTGTTGGATGCATAATATTATAATTCTTGATAATCCTTGGGAATGACACTGATTTTATAAAGGCTTGTCAGCTGAACTTCAGTTTTTCAAAATAAATGTGATTCAGATTTGATTCTAATTTTTGGCTGTTCTGGAAACTGTAAGAAAAGGTCTGGTTTGGCATGTCCTCTTAAAAATCAGTTCAGCCTAATTATAACATAGGTAAGGAGAATCCTGATGTTTTAAGAAAGATACTCGATTACAATAGTCTGCTTTCCTTATCCTGTAAAAAATGGGTAAGTTTGCAAGCCTGTGAGCATAGAACTCTGCCTTGTTTCCAAGCCCTGTGGCCTGTCAGGGCCGCGGCAGTTGCCTCACCTCCCTCAGGGAGTTCCCGGTAGCCTCCGGTACATGGGAGTTTCTTCTGATTATTCCTGCCTGACCTGATTATATACTCTCTCCTTCTTTTGCCTCAACTCGATTCTGCAGCACATTAATGTTTSTTTCCGCTCCTTCCTACACCATCTCAGTTGAGAACGTGGTCCCTTGCATTTTAGCTGCTACTTTGGAATATGTTGTACCATAACATGAATGTGAGGTCTCCCTGSGCGTATGCTAGGTGTGCACCCACACTATGCACAGAAAGGGCCACAACCCTATTTTCCTGCCAGATTTACTTCTGAATAAGAAAAAGGGGGTGATTCTTCTGTGTTTTCATAGAGGTGTGGCAGCGTGGAGTGACCTTCCTACTGTATTCCAGCCTGTGCATCTTCTGCCCCTCCTTTTCAAGACCAAACTGGTTTTGCTTGCAGAGGCAGAAGGGACAGTTCTTCCCCTTTTACCTATACAAGCATAAGCAGCTTGTGGTTTTATTGTGTAAAACTATAGTTTTTGTTACAGTATCAGCGCAACACAACTAATAATATCAAGAAAAATTGTGAGAAACAGGCTTGCTATGGAAGATGGCTTGTTCTTTGCTGTGACCCATGGCAAAAATAGAGATCACTGTGCAGATTCAGTTCCCTAAGTATGGACATCTAGGGCTGTTTTAGATGTGTAAGGGTATTCAGGACAGACGTCTGTGGGGGACTGGCTAGCAGGACTTGGGCAAACCTTAGTCATTCTGGAGAAGCAGGTGGAGGCCAAGTGGCATACCCCCTAAACATAAACATAAAACAGCCCTATACATGTGCACCCAGGCAGCTGAATCATGGCTTCRTTTTCTGTCGATGGAAACAAGAACCAGGCAGACTGAAGGCAGTGGTGACAGATTTGCTGCAACRCCAGCCCACAGAGGAGGAAGCCAAGGCCGGTGGGCAGAAGCAGAATGGTATGTGAGGTTGGAACCAATAGCAACTTGATTGTAAGGACAACCAGATGTGTCAGCTGAACAGTATGATAAAGCTATGTGAGTTATATGGGGTATTAGATTGCTGGCTTTTGGGGGTGGCAGCCATCTTTACGGACTTCATTTGTCGAGTGCCTAACATGCTGGGGTCTGGGGGCAAGATAGCAGCTCTGTGACTGCTACAGTTTTAAAAGCTATTTTTCACTAGTGGGAGCACAGATTCCCCAAGGCACTAGACTGCAAAGCTTAAGCTTACTGGGAAAGTATGATATGAAATATCTCATGCTCATATCAAGGGGGATGGAGCTTTCCTTGCCCCAAACATCATAGTATACATGCCAGAAGATGAAGATCAGAAGATGAATCACCTATGAAACAGTGCCGTAAATTCTCCCTGTCTCCCTTCGACTGATGAAGCCATTTGGCTTCTCTTGTTTAAGTTTTGTCAGATGCTCCTCAGCATCTCCCACATCTTCCTTAATTTGGGCATGAGAAGAGATTCTTTATCAAATCTGCCACACTCACGTGGGTATATTGCAAAAAGTTGCCCAAGGCAGCACACAGCCTACTTTGCATGTGGACCTTGCAAAATGTAGGGCTGACAATTCAATTATTTTATTGAAGAGCCACAAGAACTCTTMATGAAATGCCATGAGGCTCAGCAGATCCCACAGATCCATCCAGGAACCYCCATCTGCATCTAGTACTTGTGGTACTACGCGTTCTGAGGGAGGCTGAATGAAACAGCGATGAAATAGTTTGTTATTTGTTTCTTGTGCGTTTAAAGATCTAAGAATTCATTATATATGTTGAGAGACAAGACCTGCCCAAGTGATGGTTGAGAGAGATGATTTTGCAAGCTTTTCTCAAGTGGCAGTGTAGGATCTCTTAAGAAGCACAAGGTGCTCCTTTTAAAAGAAGTGATCTGCTGCTTTGAGTGAACATGCTTGCTGCACATCAGTTGCTCAAATAGATCTTTTTAGGTGCACATCTGCTGCTCAGGATATTGGAATTTCCTTATTATGTAAGTAATCCCTGTACCAGCATACCAACATAGTATGTCCTAAATAATTAATCCTCATAGTAATTGTCAGCCAATGGCAGAACTAAGACAGACATCTAAGGTGTACTGCCGCTTTTCCTGTTTTGACAGCTCTATGCCACTTTCTTCATACACAGTATGAGTTCATCTCTGAAGCATCTGTGATTTCTAGGAAGATAAGTTGGGGAAGATGATTGTCTCTGTAATATTTTGGAAACCTCAGAGTGTAAGAAACAAACAGAAGGTCAGCAAATGTATGTTGTGAGAGACAGACCAGCAGGATAACAAAATTATCTTGCATCTAATGGAAAATAAAAGCAGACATATTAGAAACAGTAGTATTTTCTCATCCCACAATTCAGAGAGATGGCAACTCCCATGAGTTCTGTGTTGAAAAGAGCGTGGACATTGACTTGGTGCTGCACAGATAGTTCTTCAGCTGTGCTGGTGCAGTGTCTTTTAGATGTACACCCCTTTCCTCTGCCCTTAACCTGACCTCCTCCCATGACTCTGGACACCAGCCTGTGCTGTGGATCTGCTCTGGCTTGGGATTCTGCACTCCTGAGTGGAGACTGGCACGTCCTGGCCAGAGGAGCAGGGAGGMGTGGGGAACCTTCTCACAGGATTTTACTGTTAAAAAAACTGCCTGCTTTTGTTGGAAAGAGTTTAGCACTCAGTTTGGCATAGTTCTTTGAATAGAAAAATAAAAAGTAACAGTTGTTTTGGGTTAAAAATTAAAGACCCTTGTGCTTTTCATCTTTTAAGCATTTAGCATAATCAAATCTCATATTAGGGATTTTAATGATATACTCACGGCTTCCTTTTTTGTCACCACAGATATAGTAGGAGAACATTTGCTTCCGTTTCTTTGTTCAGCTTAACAGTACTTCAATATTACCAGATAATTTTTCTCTTGGAAATTTTTTAAATTAATTGCTTACAGGAGTTTTTTAAAAATCACAACTAGAATTAAAATTATATTATTATGTGTATGAGCGTGTAAAGCTATGTATATGTATAAGAGTGCTGGTATGTATATAACTTGACTGCATATGTAGAGTCTGTATAAACGTTTTGGAAAATATTATCTGCTGTAATTCCTTATGGAACAGTCTTCTAGATTACTTGTTCTGGCTAGTCTTCAGCACAAGCATAAATATGCTCTGATATTATTTCCAGTTAAGATGATGGTCTTCGTAAAAGCAGGTTGCAGGGTAATGTCATGCTTAAAAGTTGAAGTAAGAAAACCTGAACTAAAAAGCATTTATGAAGCTAATCATCATGGAGACAGTTAATTATTCAACAGGATGGAGCTAGAAATTCCCTTGAAAGTCAGGTAAACAGAGCTGTTGCATAAAGTTGAAGATCTGGGTTGATTCCTGCTGCCCTCGTCAGACATGCAGAGATGCTGGCAGTCAGGGGAGTGTCCCATAGATCTCATATTGGAAGTACAGTTTGCCTCTAGTAGAGGTGGTAACTTCAGAAGACATTTCTGATGTCATATTTTAACCTTTGGAAGCTTAGGAAGTTTCTGATCTGGTGCCTCAATGGGAACGCCAGGGAACCGACATTAGACTGTAGCTGGAAAGCCCTCAACCTCTGCCCTGGCTGGCAAGGTCAAAAATCTCTACTTCTGAGAAATGAAGCCCTTTGATTCACACTTAAAGAGCAGCTGGCTGAACTTGTTAAAGAAATTTCAGATAAAGTTATATTTGAGCGAAGTAGGCTAACACAAGAAGCAAGAAGTTGGCCTGTGGACAGACATCTCCCAGCTTTGTTGTGCCTGTCAGAAAAGTTAGGGCTTTCAGCTGTCCCTCTTCTCACTACATCTGCTCCCTCGCTCATGGTTGGCCTCACAGGGTCTGCTGGTTATCAACCCTTCTTAMCCTGATTTAGTTGAACGAGGTCAGCTGGCAAAGGCTGACCATCTATTAGGGGGCACCATGGGAGTGGATCAACTGGGTTGGTGACTGCTGGTGGTGGAGTGTTGCTGAGCTGTAGGGAGCAGTAACCTCTGCCACTGGCACGGCTAGTGGGAAGGGTTGTGCATGTCCTTGGCTTCACTAGATCAACCTAATGTCCACTCTCATGACTGGAGTGCTGCAATGGATGGCTATAAGCTCTTCAGAAGGGACAGGCGAGGAAGGAGAGGCGGTGGGGTGGCTCTGTATGT